>JAYJME010000597.1:0-21300 GCA_036873775.1 Costaria costata | reverse complement strand
AGAGCCGGCTTAGTGACCCCGGATCTGACGTACGACTAGGGAGGGATAAGTAGAAAGACGAGTTAAGATAATAAATGGGAAGATAAAAAAAAAAAAAAAAGAAAAGATACCCTGGTATATTTTATCAGCTACAGTATTATTACCAGGATTACTACTTGCAAAAAATACGGCCAATGCGTGACATCAGCATCTATTATTGTAGCATATACCAGGTATTACGTGCGTGGAACGCTCAATCACACGCGTCACCCGTGGCCCGTTCCTTGACCATAGATAGAATGCATACCCTGCACATTGTACAATTTTCAAATTAACTGTGATCCGCTACAGTAGATACTTACTTTGCCTGATACCTGGTACCTGGTACGAGCACCATCGTGCGCACGCCTCACAACAACAGCAAGCAGTGCTTCCTCTGTCCTCTCTCCTGTCTCTATACTCGTAGTACTTCGTACAAACGATACGATGTCACGAGCATAGGCCGTGGTCGGTGTTACCATGCTTGTGCAAAATATCTGTGGTGAGACACAAAACCATGCCCCCTCTCGGTACCATATGCAGTACATGGTGGTGTACGCTGTGGAGACAGAGACTGGTGCATGCGCGACTGCCCTTTGCTGCGCCCTTCACCGTGTGTCTGGGTAGCAAGTGGCCCGTCTGATCTGATTGAGCAAAAGTGAGAGAGATTCCTCAGCACCCTTCTTGGGCCTTGCCTTTCCTTTTTAATACCGTCCGAGAAGCACATGTTCGAGTAGTGTGGACTCACGATGTGAGAGCGGAGCGAGCAGGGGAGACAAGGCGAACAGGATATATATATATAAACAGCATTGAAGGTGGCTGATTCATGAAGCAGTACGTAAAGCGCAAGAATCGGCTGAGTCGGCGGCAACGGATAGGAATTCTGACCATCGTCTGACCAGCATCTGACCATGAGCCAAACCGTACGGGTGGCACTGAAGGTTATTCTCGCAGGACCGAGGACAAGAGATGATGAAACCTTAAAAATAGGTGTCATGAGTTTCTCAACTGTCTGTACTGGTATCAATACATTAGTACATTAGTACATACCTGGTGTGATGCATCCAAGAGGTTATTTCCGGGAGGAGTTGGTGACAATAATTGGAGTGAAGCGAAGGGATGACCCAAGAAAAAGGTTGGACGTGAAACAAGGGCGTATAGCAAGTACCGGAGAAGAGCTATTAATAGCGTAAAGAAGAGCACTGATACGCACCGGTAGGAAGAGTATGAGGCAACTAAATGATGAGGTAATGCTTCGGGTTGGGGTAGACTATAATAGTATTGGTGGACAGGAGACATGTTGACATGGTGAAGAAGAAAAGCAGACATGCCGTTTTTCGGAAAACTCTATCATAGCTTCAACCTAATGTCGTAGCGGTGCTACAGTACCTGCTGGTCCTCACTCCAGTCAGCTTGACCCCCAGGAAACACCGTCATCTATGAAAATAACTTAAAATACCCCCCTCCCAAGAGAAGAACAGCGAGTAGACATGTAGACATCCCTGCGTCCCAAGGAGGGAGCAACTTCGCAGTTCACAGTGGGATATTAACAGAGTTTAATATTCAAAGAGGTGTCATGGTAACACGTGACATTCGGGGGAACATCCCGGGGTGCCCTCACCTCCTCAGTACAACAGGGCAAAGGCAACCAGTAGTATCATAGACCTGACACATTGCCGGATGTTGCATGAGATCATCAACGGTGTTAGACTGTGTGCTCGGGGTCTTACTGTATACGATATATGTGCCACATTCCACATTACTCCATCGGTTGCACCTGGAACCATGTACCCTGTCAATATTAATATTAGACGTGTATCGGCCATGGTAACTCGAACCTGCTTGTCCCAATAATACCAGGCCAGCCAACTAGACATCACCTCACATTTTGATGCTCCCAGCGGAGAAAAGAGCGAGAAGAGCATTCGTCGAAAGGGGGAGGACGAAAATGAAAACCTGGACGAAGAGGACAGGGTACGGTTGGGGGAACGTGAATCAGACCTCGACAGGTAAGCCAGTTACAGCGATCCAAGCTCATATCGCATAACTCCTTCACACCATATTGGTTGTTGGTGTGGTCTACGAGTAGAGGTTTTCTATGTTTGTGTATTTTGACCACCTTCTACGAGTAAACGGCCAATCTGTATCTATATCTATGTAATAATATGTAAAAAACCGAATGGATGTCGTCCTCTGATTACCCGCGGGTCGTGCGCCGACATCCACTCCCCGCTCAGCCCGATCCCGATCCCCCACCTCGACGGGGTGTGTAGTCTAATGGATCATCATATCCTATCGTGGCGAGAGTATTGTGTCACGTGACGTGTGTTTGGCATCTGACAGTGTGCAGCATAGTCTAATAGGCTATTCATACAATTATTGTGCTATTATGCAGCAGGGGGGGGCGGGCGCCAGGCCAAGAGGACAGGCAACTTTCGGAGAGTTCGCCTTCTCAGCTTGAAGACTTCTCTGCACCAGACATCGCGGGTTTGCGGGATGGGAATATCCCCTCAAATCGTGCGAGTCCTCGCGGTAAGTGCGGACTAAACATTCTGCGTTCTTCTTCTAGTGAAGTTCTAGCATGAGCAGGAATGGACTTCGCGTGTGACGGTGTACGGCTTTGTCCCAAAGAAGCAAAGAGCAAAGATAGTATCATACTTCGTACATGGTATAATAGAATGCGATACGCGATCATTTCTACATCGCCATATACCCAAGTATAGTTTATGTCCGTTTCTCCTTACCCCGATCTGCACCGTCCTCCTCGCAGAAAACTCCTACGATGGTAGCGACCGCAAGGACATTGATGACGACGACGAACGGGGGTCTAGAGACAGTTATCAACAAGGATTGAAGTCAGGGCCAACCTCGACAGCAGTTGGCAATGTCGACGCACAGGACAATTATGAAGCGCTTAACTTGGCTGTTACCGTCGCGCGCGCAGAGGGGCTCTCGAGAACTGCACCAAGGCATACCTTCCGTAAGCCGAAAAACAACCCAATGCAGCGTCGATACGTACGACTTAACGTTTTCGACAACGCTGAAGGGCGCACAGTTCTCGCTTCTGCATCTACGTCATTTGTGACGGGAAACAAATCCGACTGCCGTTGGGGGGAGGACGAGCGTGGTGAAACGCTACAATTGGTACAAAATAAGACTGCCGGCGGGGAGGAGATGGCGCAAAAATACTCCAAAAATGGCAAGCTTGTACTGGAAGTCGAAGCTTGGAGCAGTAACATGGAGACCGAGGGAGATGGCATTCTGCTTGGCCGCGGGCAGACACCTGTGAGGTATGCCGAACTATTAGACGCCAGGTCATCGGAAGCTCGATGGGTGGCGCTTTCCCTCGACGGCAAGCCAAAAGGAAAACTCGAAATTTATGTTATGACCTCAATCGACACAAAAACGAGCGGCGGCACAAGTCAGCTGGAAGAACGCGACCGGGAAGTCGACCTGGAGAAGGACGGACAGGAGAAACCTGTCAGTGATCGCGAAGGATCAAGACGGGGTGACGACGATGAGCGAGAGCTAAGTGCCATTAGCGCTGGTGGGAGCGAAGGCAACACCAACACCAACAAGAAACTCTCCATTGGCGCTGAGGGAAGCACGGATGCGCCTGGAGAAAATTCACCGAAGGCTCGCGCCACGAAGTGGGGGCTAACAAGCATGCCAGATCTCAAGAGCACTCTCAACGCGAGCTTAGCGCGAGCAACGAATATGATATCGAAGCAACCAGAGTCATCAATGAACAATGAGGGGGATGCGGAATCGGAGGATGGCGCTTCTAAGGAGGGAATCATCGGCGAAGGTGTTCCGGAGGGTGATAGCGCACGGCAATCGATGATTGGAGATGAGGCTGACCGCCAGGAAGTAAGCAAGACATTAGCTCTGGTGAAGACTGCGTCGCTTGGAATGCCGGGAATGCTTGGCGCAAGGCATGGTATGCTTTCGTTCAAGGAAATTCTGCAGGCTAAACTTACCAGAACTAGCGGGAAGCTCCGCACAGAGCACGAACGTGGTCAGGACGAGGGCACGGCGGAGGGACAGTCGGAAGACGAGGGAGCTCATGACGAAACCGGTGCGAGTGGGGCTCCTGCAAAAAGCGATAACACACCAATCTTGGGCTACAGTTCGCTTACACCCGACCAGGACCAAGGTGATTCAGCCATCACGCTACCGGCGCGCCAAGCACTCAACACTACCGTGCAGCACGCTGGCCTGGAAAATATATTTACAGACGCGGATGATCCACAGAGCTCGCCAACAGGTGCACCGGAAAGGAAACCGATATCACGTGAAAGCAGCAGACGGGAGTCTTTGGGCGAGGGTGGCAGGCGGACCGAGCGACGCGAAAGTGGATCCAGGGCAGACAGCCCGTCGCCACTGAGGTCCCTGTTGCAAGATATTACCGCTGATGAAGCCAATCAAGAGGATCGAGCTGATCAAGATGCAAACGACAGCGAAGAAGATCGGCAGGACAACAGCGATGAAGAGCAGCAGCAGCAAGAAGAGGAGGAGGCCGGAGGAGGCGAGGGAACGGGCAATCATGAACATGCTGGGCACCACCCCGCCGGCTCTGGGCACGCCAAGTGGTCTCCTGCTCACAGCCTCTCGGTGCCGGTTGTTGCGTCATCTGTGAAGGAAGCTGCTGCGAGAGTCAAGTCGTCGCTATCCCCCCCTAAGTTTTCTGGGTCTCTTAAAAGCTTCAGATGGAACAGACATAAGGAGGACAGCTTCACCAACGACTCATCGCCCCAGCCTGCCTCCACGGATGATACTGCGGACGACATCCCCTCTATCATCCCCACGGGTACGCTCAAGACGGACAAAACGGGAACCGACGACGAGGAGGAAGCCTCTCTCGGAAGTGGCAGCTCCCCGCCCCCACCCTTGGCGGCTGCTGCCATTCTGGTCACGATCTTTGGGGCAAGTGACCTACCAGAAATACTGGCGAAGAGAAAATTCGGGCGCGCAAAGAAAGACGGCGCACAGGACCCGTATGTCCTACTGAAGTTTCACGGTTGTGAGGCAGTAACGTCAACTGCGCAAAAGGAAAGGCAGGAGTGTACGTGGGGCAACGCCAACGAAGGGGAGGTCGTGGAGATACCGATACCTGTCTCAGAAATTCCAGACGCAGATCTCGAGTCGTCGAAACTGATCGTAGAAGTGCGGTACAAGGCGACAGATGTACGAGAGAAAGATGCCTTGCTGTCTTCGACGGAGATCACCCTCGCCGACTGGCTTGGAAGGGAGGCCGCCTGGGCTGACTTGGAGACGATAGGCAGTCCAGGAGGCCGTGTCAAGCTGAGTGTCGCCTTGACTGAGAGAGGTTCACCCTCGACGACCGTGTTCAAACTCAACTCGCACAAAGACACGATGGGCGGTGACAACACTTCTGGCACCACAGGATTTGTCACGGCAGAAAATAACGACATTGGTGCCAATCCTATCACGTCAACCAACGTGAACAGCGACGCTCCCAGTGTTGTCCAAGACCTTGAGCAGGAGCCGCAACCAACTATGGATGGATATGGGAGAATGGCGGTGATAGTCGAGCGCGATCCAGAAGCGAGCTCTATTGACGACACGTCGGGAGCGTCTTCTGAAATTAGCGAAGGTATGCCTAGTCGCAGCGAGAGCAAGGCGGGTGCGTCCCGCCGTAGCCTCGGGTCGTTTCCGTCAGATGATGATTCTCAAAAAGCGTCAGACCGAGAAGAGACTGGTCCCCTGCCGATACCTCAAGCTTTGCAAGGACAACCGGAGACAGGGGACGATTTGGTCGCACGTGAAGGAGGCGCCGGCAACGAAACTGCTGATATGTCGAGCGATGACATTGGGTCCAAACACGGTGCAGGTGGGGCCTTACCGCCAACGGCAGGTGTGGTGGAGCTTGCTGACGATCGTGGAAGGATCGTTGCTGGCGTCGAATCCACATTGGCTGATAACAATGTCAATATCACGGTACTGGTTCAAGAAGCCGATTCATTGGCCATATCACTGTCCAAGAACGCATTCGGAAGGCCCAAAAAGAACGCCACACAGGACCCTTACGTCGTGCTGCGCATGTGCGGCCGCAGAGAAACCACATCGGCCGTCGTCGAGGGCGGATCCAAGTGCCAATGGCCAGGCACGACTGGGGAAGCTGTGTGTCTGATTGTGTCGTCGGATGATCTCAGGGCGGCGGGCTGGGGACAAGCAGAGGCGGAGGGTCCCCATCTCACGGTAGAGGTCTGGAACCAGGAGAGCCCAAACAGGCAGGGGGATATATTTATTGGGTCGGCAGATGTGAGACTCAAAGACCACCTCGGTTCTGGGCCTGCTTGGGTTGACCTACGTCGAAGGAGGGATAATAGGGGACGAGTCATGATCGATGTCAGTTGTCCCACCCTCCAGCAGAGCACCCCCGAGACGGGCGAGAAGGTTCAGCTCAAAACCAAAACGCTGGGCGTCGAGGAACAGCTGCGGGAAGCAATCGAGCGAGCGGAAAATCCCCGTCGAAGGTCTTCGGAGTCTTCGGCAGGAGGAGCAAAGGCGCAAAGAAATCCGCTAGGGGATACCGAGCAAAAAGAAGAACACGGCGATGTCTCCAACTTTGAGGAAAACCCTAAAGGCCGTGAACCCGCCCGCTCTTCAAGCCAAGTTACAGGCGACGGACTCGACAAGGACATCAGACCAATCCAGGAAAGAGAGAAAAATAAACGTTTGTCAGACACAGATGCTGAGGTGGTCGGTCAAGGAACTGCCGCCGACCCCTCGCCCGCCCGTGTTGCCCTGGTCAATCCCCCCGACACATGGGAGGCCCCCCGGCACGAGCCCCACAAGCAGATGCCAAACGCGCAAGAAGCAGGAGGACACAAGATTGAACAAAAGCCCAATGTACCCACAGCCGACGATACAAATTCACACAGGGCGAAAAACGGTCAAAGTGCCCGGTTTTCCCCTGAGGTTGAGAACGGCAACATAAAACAAATTGGACATAGGTCTACCGTGGGTGATGCGGATTTGCACGTTGTCGCTAGCGCCGAAAATGTCCGACCTTCTCCGGAGATCGAGAAAACGGCCATCGACGGAGATATTCATGGATTATCCCGACAAATATCAGGTGGAACAGCGACGATGCTAGATCTGGCTGGTTCAGGCCCCATCTCGGACCCACGAGTCACTCCAGCGACGAAAGAGGAATCGACAAGGGTTGATAGCTTGACGACTACTGTCAGTCCTGTACGAGAGCATTCTGAATCAGAATTTACGGAGTTTACTCAGCCAGGATCCGAACATTTGTCTCAACCAACCCGCGTTGGTCCCGATGAAGGCCATGGAGGTGTACCTTCTCTTAAACAGCACCAGAGATCCCACTCAAAGTCGCTGAAGGCAAGGGATGAGTTGCAATTTGACGATGCTTCAAGCGGTGAAATTAACGGCATTTTCGGTGGGGATTTGCAAGCATCGAAACCAGCAGCCCCCCACGATCCGAGCAGCGCTACACAATCCCGTAGCCTTAAACAGGACGGGGGATTTTTGACGCAACATAAACTGGAGAAAAAGTTAGGGGTGACAGCACCCAGCCATTCACCTGCCTCCGCCGCGGCTCAGGCGCAGACAGAAAAACGCCTTTTAAGGGCGCGCGAGATAGCACGGCGTCGTCGGCGGATGTTGTCTGCTTACGAACCGGTCGGGCGTCGCGGACGCATCAACGCGCCGCCCGGTATCCAAGCTACTGACAGTTTGGCGGTAGTGACGCTGGAGCAAGCGCGAGCGGTCACAACAATCCAAGGCGCGTTTCGCGGTCGAGCGGCGCGACGACATCTTCGGGCACACCGACGCGCGGTGATAAAGATCCAGGCTGTGTGTCGGGGATATGTTAGCCGAAGAGAGTCCACAAGCCTTCGCGCCCGGACAAAGCGCGCAAACATTGAGGAGAACCGAGCACGTCAGCGACGATCGAGGATGGCCGCAACGCAGAAGGTGTGTGATGTGTCTGGGTGTATTTTTCTCTGTTCGGTCTTACCGATTCTACCACAAACCTTGGTTCAATCCCCTCGTATCATACATCGGAAGCTTTTTTCAAGCGTTGTAGTCTGTCCTGTGGGATTCAGCTACATGATCAATCACGCGCTACGTGTAATGGTACGCCACCCATATGTTGTTACCCTTGCTCTATTCCTACCCAAGGAACTGAACCTCCTGCGCAGAACACCTACGCGGGACTTGACGAGGATCTTCGCTCTTCGTGCCGAGACGATGGCAACCCGAATTCAGCGGTTTTGGAGACAATATGGTGGTGAAGCCAACGTTCGGGGCGGCGTTGGTGGCGAGGTTGCGGACGGAAAACATGTTCGGCACTCTCCGAGCGGAGCGAAGGACAGGTTACCGGATGAGGACACTGAACGGCAGACAATAACTGCCCCAAAGATCAAGTCCTGCCGAAGGTATGGCTGGGAATGTAATTTGTGTGCCGAACTTTGTGCTGCAAGCGTCCATGTGTTATTGTCAGGGTACGCTATCCGCACCACGCGGCGCTCGCTTCATCCTTATTGTAATTCCTCTCCACCACCTGATACTGTTACCGTTACTTCGTCAGCGATCGTTCTCCTCCCTCGAGTATGACGCTGGAAGCCCTTCGACTGCGGGTCGAAACTCGGCAGCGAGCTAGGGCGTGCTATCGTGACCAGGGGATGGGGAGAACCCTGTCCCCACAAGGCGCCTACGAGGCATTAGGGGATACGAGACGTGAACGAATCGCGAATGGCACGATCGACACGATCGACAGCACGTATCAATCATTAATGGGCTGGCAAGAAGAGGTGAGCCTCCAAGCTTGGAAATTCTGCTGCAGCGAGAGGCACAGCTTGCCACCCGTGTCACCAGCACAACCTCGTCGCCCTCCAATGATACTTCCTTCGCCTAAATTCCTACGCTTTATAGGACGAACTGCTACTAATAATGGTCAACCTCAGTCCATCCACCGTTCACGATTGGGAATCTGGTTATCCAGGTATCGCGGCTCACAGGTGCCGCCTCTCAGTCGGAACTTGAACGAGACGCCGCCGTAAAGCGTCGCAGCCACCGCCTGGCCAACTTCAGGAGACTCCAAGACCAGCTCCTGCACCCGCCGAAGCCCAACACTTCGGACACGCATGCTTCGAGCGCAGGGAAGACAGGGGACGCCGCATTCGACGTTTCACGGGGAGGTCGGTGTACGCTGGACGAGGACGTCCGAAAGGATTGGAGTCTGGCAGCACAGCCGGCGCAAAGGGACCGTGCGAAAAGAGCTCACGTACTTGCTGTTGCGGCTGCTAGTGTCGAAGGCAATAAGGTGCGGTTTGTCACGGATACAGTGGTAGCTTGCCAGACATTGGACGGGACGCGGATGTGATGTACCACCCGATATACAGTTTCTCGAAAACTGGAATCCAGGTAGAGCAAAGCTGGGGTGACCACAAAAACTGTAAACATTCTACCTGCCTTTCCATTCTCTCCCCCAAAGTAGTCAAATAAGGTGCGATAAGGCGCGTGCTCGTTGCAACCCTTCGACTGCTTCGCGAAAGACAATTTGACCGCCTTAGCTCTTTTGCATCATACTTTTAATGGTACATTACTTCCTTCCACGGGTCCACCGTCAACAGTCTAGCTCGAAGGCCTTTAATTGCATGTACCCCCCCCCCTCACTCCATGCCTTCCAAATTTCTCCGAATCTCTTTCAGCCGTGGGCTACAAGCCTCCCAGCGGACGTGGGGTTCGGTCAAATAGTAGACATTCGTCGCGTGCTACCTTCCTGGTCCACGAAGTCGGGAAGTCGAGGCGATCGACGAGCGCAAACAGACTGCAGCGATGGGTATCCTCGCGAAGGTGGTACTGGTGCCGGCGGCCACATGTTTAGTAGCGACGAAGCCTCGCTATGGTGGTACACCTACGCCTGCACGGGCAAAGAGGGTGCGGTGGGCGTTCCCAAGACGGTGAGTGCTCTTCTCGATGCCAGTGGTGCGAACCCTTCTATTGTAGGTGTGTACCAAATAAACCAAACCGAGCCAAATACCTGTGTCATACGAAGTATACCGGCAATTCAAATACCGGTACCGTATTTAGCAATGAGCACGAAGGAGGGAGGGTGACGACGGAGGTAGGGTCATGAAGGGGCATGAACGAGCATGAAGGATGAAGGCCGTTTGGGGTGAAACTTCCGCAGCAACACTTTCACTTTCCCCTGAAGGCGCCTAGATTCACATCGCGCAAGAAGAAGGGTGGTACTTCGTAGTAGTCAGTAGTATTACGGGGGGCCATAGTGTTAATAATCAGAACCCGCGATGGACGTAACCATGCATATTTATAGTATTTATAGTATTTATAGTATGCCCACATTTTTGTACACCATATTGTTAATAGTTGATGACTACGACTATGTTCCCGCGTAGTAGAAGCTAACGAGCGTATAATCATTATCGTGGTGATCGTGTCACACACTCCTCGGAAACGCGTTGCCAACTAAACCCCTGTCCACCGTTCACCCAGTATCGCTTACTCATCGCTCTCATTGCTGTCACTGGGGGGGGAATCTTGGTGTCAACAGGACCGTGCTTTTCCCGAGCTGCTGGAGAGCGTGAAGACCAACCGAAGATGCAGAAGAGAACATGCCGAGCGAGAAGAGCAAAAGCACCAACTCACGGTGGCACGCAAGAGACAAAATATCGTCGAGAAGGTAAAAGCGTTGTTGCTTTTGACTGCGTCGTTGTAACGATCCACTTCTAGACCCTGGGAGTCCGCCAACAGTAGTAGTAGTATTAATAGTAGTAGTAGTAGTAGTAGTAGTAGTAGTAGTAGTAGTAGTAGTAGTAGTAGTACAATTTGAATATAATCCTTACATATTGGATTGGTGGGTGTATCATAGGTGCCTCTTGACCGCGAAGCATCATCCGGTCATTCCCTTGGCTCACCTTCAAAATGCCATGAATCGTGCAGGGCTGCTTCCGTAAGGCTTTGCAAACGAACCAGCGGGAATACAGATAATGTACTTATGAAACCCATTAAATCCACACCCCTTCTTCGGACTCAGGTTGTCCAGCAGCGATATCAGCAACAACTCGCCAGTAATCCGAGCCCACATTACTCACGACATCGGGTGACGGAAGCTCAACTCGTTGCGGCCGTAGTTGTCCAGGCGTGCGTCCGCGGATTTCTTGATCGCAAAAAGGTGGCGGTGTTGCGCGCGGAGATGCGCGTGTTCGGCGCCCTGCAGGTGGGGGGCTGTGATACACCTATAATAGTCATGCTGTAGCAATAATGCACCTGGTACGTGGTGAATAATGTCTTCGTGATATAACTACATTTCACGAAACAGTTGGCCATGGCCACACAGCATCTAAATCCTGATTTTGGTATGACGGACAGTCAAAAATGTAGTGTGCCCATTGTCGGTAGGTACGTAAAGCGAGCGGTACGAAGGGGTCGTCCCATCATAACTATTCTACAAGCATGAACATTTGAGCGTCTAACTTTTGGGGGGGGACATTTCGCAGAAACCCAGGAACATCGTCCGTATATATTGGTAGCTCACCAAGGTGACCACTGCGCTTATACAGTACGATGCTCAGCCAGAAAACACATCGATCGACCCGGCCCGCGTCGAGGACATCCACAATTCGCCCTAAACTTATGCAGATTCATGTTTATGTAGTTGCGCCTGGTACAGCGTCAATTGCAATAAAGGGAAAGCAGCCCGTGTCCACTGCTTCTGGGTACTACGACGCATCCCTATGTGTAGTTTAGTCGCGGCTGCCTCGCCCGCCTTGTTCATGGCCCTTCCAGCCTCCTATTTATACATCAATAAATTAGGCTGATCTCAATCGCCAACCACGCAACTGATTCCCCCCGCCCCCTCCCCCCTGGATTCAGGTCCTCGTGAACGAACTCCGCCAGCCAGAGCTGGACGCAGCAAGCATCGCGGACCCCATGTACAGCTTGGCCGGTATCCTTGCCGAACACACGCGCAAGACACAAGACGAAAGACGAAAGACAACTTAGGATGCACCGCGTCAGAAACAGTAATTGATCGCTTCGGACACCGCCGGCCGTGTTGACACGCCCACGTCCACCGCTTGTCTCGAACAACTAGTTCCCTGAATCTGTGACAAAACCGCCGAGCTGCTAGGATGGTGGATGGTGGATGGTGGATGGTGGATGATGGATGGTGGGTGGTGGATAGTGTTTAAAACGTTCCTCTCCTCTGTCACGGTTGAGCATGGCACAGCACAGCACGGCCCGGGTCTCTTGCGTATCGATCGTATGGATCATCGATCAAGGCACGTGTTTCCGCGGAGGACACAATGGGCAAATTGAGCCGCAGCTGAACCGATAATCTCTCGCGCAAAATACAATGACCTTCACAAACTCTATGTTACTGTGAGAACTGACGCTGAGAGCAGGGTGTAACTTCTTGCGGATGCACAGGATGTGCTTGTTAAGTCACCGATTAGATCAGATAATTAGGCACCAGTTCCGTTTGGTTGGAAACCAAGCGTTTGTTCGCACCCAACCAGCACGCTTGGAACACTCTTGCAATATGGGGTGGGTGCCCGTTAATACCACGCGGTGCGTTGCCTTTCGCTGTGTGTTTCAGTTCTTCATGCGGTGGAGTGCGCAATGTCCGAGATGTCTTACTATCGTGAGGGCTGGCAAGCCCGAATAAAAATATTAGCATGGCACGTGGGACCCGCACCAAGAAGAAAAGAGAGTAAGTTCGACCATGCACCTGCAGTCAATGGTTTTACCTATTTAGATACCCATCGAACAGCGGGACGACGCGTTTACTTCGTCCTGGGAAGATATCTCAAAAAGTATACACACCAGTATACCCCAAAGCATGAGTCTATGGTACACGACGAGAAAAACGCTGACAACATAACGGTTCGACAGATGCCAGTGGACATGTTAAGCTTCTATTCGCCAGCCAGAATGTTGATAGTGGTGTCGGCAATTTTTCTCACATTGGTGTAGACCTCTTCAACATGACGTGTTGGACATGATACATCGCATGCGAAACGAGCCCAACCAGACAGAAAAATGCTAACAAACTATTATGCCAACAATCCCACCATTGTCCCAAATTTTCGGCTCGAGTGGAAACACGAGTTCGATTTTGGGATTGGGTACCATGTTGCAAAATCCCCTCTGCCAGCATGGCCCCAAGGATAGTGGTGCTTCTCACCCATCAGACGCGTCCAGTATCATGTACCAGGGTGTAGTACCAGGGTATGTAGTACCAGGGTGTACCAGGGTATTTGTACACTCTTATGTAAACCATGACCGCCAAAACAGGGTCCCTATTATACTATCTTGACCATGCGCGAAAGAGCTCATCGAGTGCGTGTATTTACTGTAGCTGCCACCTACATTTCCGTGGTGTTGACGTGTCCCAGGTACCTGGTAAGGTGTTGAGGTCGCTTCCCCGGCAGTGGCAGCTTCTCTTCTCTCTCGAGGTTCTGACTAACGAGGGATGTAGTTTTACTTGGCGCTCAAAGGTGCCCAACTGAACGCTTGGATTGAGCTTGAAATAGTTGTGGCATACGCGCCCCCCATGCTGAACATGCGGTTTGGTTATGCCAAAAATAACACGTAATGAGGCCTTCACCCTCAGCGCACTTCTCACTATTGACCCCCTTAAACGTTCCTCCCCGTAAGGCCCTTCAAGGGTAAGCACCACAGGCAAACCTACTCAGATGAACATTCTTAACTGTGGTCCTTTTCCTGTCAACTTCTTCCCCATAACAATGATACCCATACGAGTGGCTAACGTCTAGCGAGCCGCGTCACTTGGCGTCTAGCGTTGCTCTTTTGATCCATTGCCCATTGTTTGGGTGGCAGGAGCAGCGTTTTGCGTTCGGAGGAAACTCCAATATCTATCTACTTCAAAGTATTATATGTTGTTCGTAAAACGATTTTAATCAAGTGATCTTTGATGCCCAATTTAACCTGCTACAGTAGCAACTTGGAGTGGAGCAAATGCAAGAAAAAAAAACATTTTTTTCCACACATACTCAAAAAGCACGCTTCTCTTTTCGCCGGCATGTCCGGCACCGGTTTCTTACGTCGCAGGTTGGCATACTGTAGTACTGTACTTGCGCTGTGCTTGTCGCCGTATATTCTTGTGCAAGTTGATGGAAATTTCCATGGAAGCAGTTGCATCTTCCATTCAAGTAGTGGAATCTTCCATGGATCCAATGGAAACTTCCAGCTTTCTGCAATTGCTTCCACTGGCTTCCACCAAATCCATCGACTTCCGTTTACTTCCACAAAATCTCCATGTACTTGCATAAGCTCCCACGAGCGTCAGGCCTTAACCCGTGGGGGCGGGGGGGGCGCTCACTCTCTAGTTATTATTGTAGCAAACTTACACAAAAAACAGCCCAGATATATATGTATACTTCGCACGTATGTGGAACGGTCGAAAGATGCAGGGGGAAGGGTTATGTCCATTACGACGTATATTTTCGCAGCTTACGCTGTTGGTAGTGCCCCCCCCCCTTCGTGTTAGCTTCTACCACCCAAGATATGCGACACGAGAGCTGTAAAATTTTCTTCCCATCTGTCCTCCTGAGAATGCGCATTCAAGACGTCGCGACCCTTAAGACTGTGCGAGGAAAGCATTATACTTCGGTTATATTGTGTTAAATACCTCTGGGCAACGCTAGCAATGTACCTTGGCACTTAAAACTCTCCGAGACTTTCAGCGGTGCTTGTGTCGTTTTTGCTGCATCGTTCGTGTGAGAGGAAAGTCGCGAGAGCTCATGACTACTCGGGCAGTACACGAGACAGGCGGTTGGCGCCTCGTCTCTGCTTATGGCAGATGCGCACTCAGTGAGGCACAGAGGAGTGGTATAGAAGTGTACTTTATCTGGCATCCTGAACACGAACGAACCCATCGCATATGCCGTCCACGACACGAAAACATGGACATATTGGGAGAGCACACCCATGGAGAGGATACCACCTCCGAGGAGGTGTGTGTGTGCCTGCACAAAGAAAGGAGGCGAGAGAGAGAGTAGGCGAGGACGGTTTTGAGGTTGTCTCTCACACTATTGTAAGCGTTAGGCAGGAGCGAGTTATACAATAGACCAGCCTCCGCCAGGGTGTTGCGCCCAAATGTCTAATGTCATTGATGCGACAATGCAACAACGCCTATCCACAACGGCATAGTAAGATTATGCCTGGTATAATATTAGGTGCATCTCGCTCTTCTGTCAGGTGCATCTGACTCTACAAAGAACGACCCCGATGTATTTGTTAGGGGAAGTCGTGTGGGATAGCAACAGGATAATCTACAAGCAAAAAAAATCGAGCAGTTTTGATTGCTACGATCATTAACTTCACGAGAATATTTGGAATCATCTACTCGGTCCGGAGCCATTAAACGACCAACGTGCACTACTTTACTACCAATAGTGCCTGCGATAAACGCGATCTTGCTCGCTTTTTTTCTAATTCAATCGACTGAATTGCATCTTCGTCGAAGCAACACTGACGGTTAATCGACCCACATCTTGACCGTCTCCAATGCCATCCTAACAATGATGCTGCCATAGCAATGATGTTCTACAGTGGTGATTTTCGTGTTAATAATGGCCATATTTGTGGTGGTGATCTTAGTAGTGGTGATCTCAGCAGTGGTGATCTTACAGTAGCGGCAGTGGTTTTAGAGGTGGTGGTCTTGGTAATATCTTTATCTTAGCCATGGTCATCTGTATCTTAGTACTGTAGCGGTGTACGAAAAGCTCGAGACCGGGAACAACTTTGGAAGAGGCGGTACTCAACCAATCAATACATCTACCAACCAACGTTGTATAATATGATACTTGAGTTATACAGATGTAGGTCAGTATCCTTGCGTTTTCGTCGGGTTTGTCGCCCGTACGGTGACATCGGGTGTAAGACGTTCGAAGAACCGAACAATTAACTAATAAATAAGCTCACATACTCTCCGTTCCACCGTTCGTCGGCATGACCCTTATCAGTATCATTTGTGCGCCGAACCAAAAAGGTCGTCAGAGGCGTGCTACCATAGGGGTATAGTCTATACCACTTTTTGTTTATTTTGTTTGTTTTGTTTGTTTTGTTTGTTTCGTTTATTTTGTTTGTTTTGTTCGTTTTGTTTGTTTTGTTTGTTTTGTTTTTGACCAACGGGGCTCTTTCACTCAGGAACTGCAGTATAATGTTTTGATACCAATCTGGGTAACATTTTACCAATCTGCAGCAGTATGAGTCATGGGATTGGTCATCGGGTCGCCCTTTCAGCCTTTCTACAAGACAGGTTATATGGGAGCTAAAGACCTCCGCAAACGAAGGCCCCAGACAAAACATGGAGCAACACCCCTATCGTAGCATGCGTCTTCAGCCCATTCTTGAAACGTCGTTGATTATTACCGCCACCACGTTGGATCAACCGGGACAAACCCATTTCGACACCTACTCGTCGAGGTCGATTTCCCATAACCAGGGCCCAGAACACCTACCTCCCCCCCCCTCAAGTCCAACCCCGTCGTCAAATCGTGTACAAGGCCAACGCAAGAACCTCGTGAAGTGAAAGAGACCTTCCGCGGTTGAGAGGGCAGCTCACTTACCAGCGTCTTCAAAGCTACCCAAAGACTGCCTATTCCTCCAGCTAAGGCTTAACCTATTGTAGATACAGCAATGGAGTCCACTGGATAGACTACGAGGCCGCTCTCCACGACATGTATTTCGGATAAACCTACGGCTAAACGTCGGCGGTTCCGAAATCTCTGATAAAGCATCGAATGCGGTATCTAGCCTTCGGCCGAACACAAAACCGCTACCCCCAGTGTTGTCATTCGTCATTGTCTAAGGAACGGGACCCACGACGAGCACAACGCACGCGCTCACCACGGAACTCAACAAACACTTAAGGGCACCCACATCACGCTTTCTTCGTACATGTGGTAGGAGAATCTCTCCCGTGTTCTGACAGGTAACAGCCACATACGATATGATATGATACGGATGGAGGTCGTTACGCAAACTATTAATAAAGTTATCTTTTTTAGTCCGAACCAGGCGTGGCGTATCGAACATAATTCGCTTGGCCCCCTTCTGCTTACCGCCATCAAGCAAACCTCTGTCCAGTTAGGAGCTGCGCTTGAATGCTGAATGCAATATCTGGATGAATGAAGCGCAACGCTTATCAGACGATTTTGTGTTGGCCGAGCTTAACCTCATCGCCGGAATGCGAAGGATTTGTCGTGATATGATTTCCGCCAGCGATTATTGATATAAAAGTGGCGGAACAACACTGTACGTATTACATCGAGGTACCCTGGGGGGAGAAGAGTGCAGGGGGTTTCGGAAGAGCTCTATTGAGTTTTTTCCTTGCATACAAAAACGGGAAGATGGCTGCCCTATCGCAAGGAGCAGGGTCCGATTTTGGGATATCATGAGATGTTGGGATGTTGGGGGCCGAATCCGGTTGAAGTAGAATTAGGTCAAGCACATACATGGGCGTGCGAACCCTACCCCTGCTGTTTGGCTGTTTAGAAGTAAACATAAGAGCAAACGTGAATTATTTCGTGAAGTCCCATTTAGGAGACACACATTGTCGACGCCAAATAATTCGGGCGAATAGATCGTGAGCAAGTCTTCCTTTGGTTATTAATAGTTATCTCCCCGGCACAATGTTTCACTCAGCAGTCAGGACAGGACAGGACAGGATAGGCTAGGAGGGGATGGGATGGGATGGGATAGAATAGGACAAGGTAGGACAGGGTAGGACAGGATAGGATAGGATAGGATAGGATAGGATAGGACATAATAGGATAGGATAGGCCGCCGTTTATAGATAGCCCCGCTTTCTTCAGAGTGGGCCCGTGCCGACTCTACCTCTTGTCAATGCGCAGAAAAATGTTTCATGCATTCGCATATGTGCAAAAATCGTTCAGTTGGCATCGTGGATACCAAAACAAACAGATGCGAGCCACGGAAGCACATTGCACAAACAACAGCACCACAGACATAATTGTATGAGGCTCGCAAATAAACGATTACAACTGCCACATGGCACCAATGGTACGACGACCAGGAAGTGACAGTACGGATAGGATCGAGTCCGTCTTTGTCAAGCTTTTTGGTGGAACTGGCTCATGGATGTCATGGATCTCAACCGTGGTCTCAACCACACACTTTCGCTCTGGCCCTGTTTGGCCCTCCTTCTTCCCTCCTTCTTGCCAACGTCTCGGAGACCCCTGGCCCGTCGACCAGAATAAACGTCGGTATGTGAAATTCACCGTACACAGCGTTTGTTGACAGTGCTCCTTTCGCGAAAAAAAAGGTGCGAAACCGAGGTACTCCAAAGAGCTGTCCATTGCTCGTTCTCACGCGAAGAAAGCGACTATGATAACATGTAGGCTGGTCGCTGGAGTACTATTATTTATAGTATCCATGCACATCTCGCTCTCCACACCCCCCCTCTCACTTTGTCGTTCCGTAGTCCTGCTGCACAAGAACTGCAGGAGTGCACTTGCGTACTATTAGTACCAGGTACCGGTACGCACTATTAAAACGTATGCCTCCCGAAAACCGATACGTTACGCTTCGAACATCTTGCTCGCTTATCGAAGCCCAATTATCGAAAAACACCCAATCCTACGCGGCACCAGGACGCGACGAATATCCTCACGAACCACAGCAGCGGCATTCACCGCACCATCCTCAAGCCTCGAGGCACTAACGCATAATATGAACACAAAACACCCCTGTCTCAATGCTGCTGGTGGCATGACTTCGCGCATTGCTGTCACAACTACGGTGGCGCATTCTCCGCGGCCTACCAGCCAAAAACTGTCAGGTTTCTCCCTGTCTACGATGGGTGCCTTTCATTGCATGATTGGCAGTTTGCGTGTGTGCACTGAACAAGGTGTAGTACAAGTAGGAACCGCCCCCCCGTGTCGTCATGCCGTAGAGAATAGGCACACCCCGATCTGACCTATGTACAGGTAGATGAACTTCGTGTGTTCGTGCGTCACGTAGCACCCGAAATTTCTGCCGACGAAGCAGTGCCACCTATGCATCAGAATCAGAGTCAGAGTCAGAGTCAGCGTCAGCGTCAGCGTCAGCGTCAGCGTCAGCGTCGGCGTCGGCGTCGGCGTCAGTGATGTAACGGGTTTGAGGGGGGTGCGGGTCGGTAAGATTCACCGCCATTAATACAGTCAGGACAGGACAGCTATTAATAGTGTAATAGAGAACGAGCACTAAGAAAGCCAGGCTGATATTTACAGGAAAATACGACATTCGGCAGTCGGTATACTGAGGTTACCATAAGTGTACAGTAGTGGAACGCAACCATTGTCAAATACGAAACCCAGCCTGGACTAGCATTTCTGTTTCTTACTACAGTACGAATGCTACCTATTAATAGTATTAAATAGGTGTCCTGTACTGTAGTACCTGACACCACTACTACTGTACGTACTGCGACTTCGTCTACCGTAGCAGTACCTTGTTCTGGACAGTGAGAGATACGCTCTTATTGTAGACATGTACACACTCATGGCATTCCTGGGGTATATATAATACGCATCAGCGTGGGTTTCCATGGTTGGAAGCACCTCTTGCAGGCAACCCTAACCCTTCATGTAGGCAATTGTGCAATTGCTGTACTCGTGCACCCTAAAGTCACGCCCTGAACGATTGTACAGATACACGCCGAGACATTACCCTGCAGTACGAAAGCAGTACTACTCTGTTTACTCCTATAATATCATACCCAGGGTACGTACTAACTGGCACTCGGTCTCGGATTAGCTATATACGTATATCAAATAGTACGCGTACTGCTGTTACTGTAGTAGTGTGATATGATACGGCTTGGCATGATACGATGTGATACGATACGAGTTATCATACAGTATGATATGTTACTTACAGGGACGGATAAAGGCCTTCGAACGCCGCCTTGACAGCGTTTGCGATTTCCTTTTCCAAATTGTTGTCGCGAATGGCGTCTTGCGCAACCTGTATCGCAGCTTCTTGCATGTCTGGAGCCATGGTGCTCGTTTTAATCACTGGTCGAGCGGACATGGTCGTTGTTCCAGCCGGGCATACTACGAGTTCACCAGTACTACTGCTGACTGCTGACTGCTGGTGCAAAAATCTTCTCTCCTCGCTTTCTCGCTTTCGCTCGAAAAAAAAATGGTCGTCAACCGTTTCGTGCGGCGGGAATAATGACGTATGGGATCATCGTTTCAAGTTTCAAGGAAACCAAAACCAGCCTCTACCCTCTACCCTCTACCCTCTACGCCTCTACCTACGTACGTAGCTATTATAGCACCCCACGGCTCGTGGCTCGCGGTACATAGCTATACACTGGCACTTCAACAGCAGCACGGTATCGTCGTAACATGTGTGCGTGGTGTGTGCATGCATGGTCACGGGTCAGTCAAGTTGTCCCAAGTTTGAATTTTGAATTTTGTACCTCCCGTTCCCCTGTTGCTGTTGCTTCCATACCTATATGTGTGCTCCATCTACTACCTCGCTATAGACCTCGCTCTTCGTTTCGAAGGTGATACCATCAAGGAGCAACAGGGCAAATCTGTCACGAACGCTGGAGTACACCCGACGAAAAAGGGGGCCAAAGAGAGAGAGAGACGAGGGTGAAGCGAAAGAAACCACGAACGTGGGTATGAGAGACGAGTCTCTCAGGAGGTTTAAAGTAGCACAGGATCATAGCCTGCCAGCAGCCGGTCTCACCAGGAAAATGACGAGGCAATTGCACGTGGTGAGTTCACGAGGCCACCTTTTGTGACCGGTATCATGGATGTAACCGTAACGAGGTGTATGCACCAGCAGTATGTGCTGGGCATGTTGAGGCTGAATAGTAGGAATTACAACTCAAACGCCGTGAGATCGCATATTTCGAGCTCTATCATGCGCACCTGGTCCAGTCTGGTACGTGTGTATTACGTATGCGCGCGGCAGCTCGGGGGTTTTGAGCTCTGCTCACATTCACCGCCACAATTCCCACATGCAGTCCGTGGTCACGAAAAGGCACAAGGAGTCCACTACTGTAGTAGTTGGGCAGGGGAAATAAACCGAATAAAACTCAGTCATGGTCCCAGGAAGACAGCCAAGTCCACGACATGTTGTTTTACATACACAAAGAGGAGACAGACGTAACATCCGACAAAAATGATGTTCGTATCGTGCATGAGATGTCGAGCACGCGATATACCCACTCGTACGACAGGCTACGAGTCCGACCGACAGTGGGGGGGGGGGGGGGGGGGG
>JAYJME010000596.1:0-21300 GCA_036873775.1 Costaria costata | reverse complement strand
AATATCTATCGATAGATCCCCCCCCTCGCCTATTGTCGAAGCAATAGACCATTGTTGTGTCTATTGTCCAGGGTGTGAACGTCTTTCGCGAGTTTTCGAACTTTCGGAATTTTGCTGATCGGGATAGATTATTGTGATCAGGTGATGGCGGTGCTTGGCTGGATTTGGTCACAATTTGTCATTTGTGATTTGTGTGCGACGTGGGCACGGATTATAGATATTACTGCTACGTACACCAGACCGTGCGTGTCTGTCGTCGAAAGACGGTATCTGACGTCTGACACTCTGCGAGGAAACCCCGTTATCGACTTCGTGCGGCATCTATGCATCGCGTGTTTGCGGACCTTTTGTGTCTTGCTTGGCTGCAGAAGGATGGCTAAAAGATCTATTCACTTCGAAGGCGAAGACGGACGGGTTTATTTCCCAGTAGTTTTTCCGCCACCATAATAATATACTCCATGCAACGCACAGCACCCTGTTCTAAGTTCGTACATATTACATTATACGTGGTGCCCGGGTATGCTAGAATACTATTCTACAAACGTTTGGGAACATCCAGAAATGGAGGCAGCACTACTGACTACCAGGTATTTTTGTTTGGCTATCATAGCTTTCAAAGACCTGGAGTTAGGGCCCGCGATTTAGCTGAAACAATCCTGTGGGTACACAATCGCGATGCTATCGTAGCATAGCTTCATGCTTTATTTAGTATCTGCATTAGTTATTAGTATCACAGCTGTAATGTGGCTATCCTGGCCGGTGCCCTCGAAATGCGGCATTTTCCTCAGCCCCCGTTCTCCGTGATAATCGTACCAACAACCAACGTGTTTCCTCGGGACAAACTACAGCAGTACGAGTACTTGAACATTGTATGGGATATCTCGGTAGTACCAAAGGTGGACCGAAGTGACTTCATCTTGTAGTCTTCGTGGTTGCTCCTTCACTTGTTTGCTCCAGTTCTTCAAATTCTACGCTCGACCGACAAATTGACGACGTCGAAAAAGGTTAGCACCCTGCTCGTTCACCCCTCACCCCTCGCGTGTGTATGTTTTCGAATCACCCCACAGGTCAAAATACGTATTATATATATATGATGTGATTGGATATATATATACTCGTATTGTAACCGCGAGAAGGCTCGGAGCTGTTGTACTCGCGCATTATAGAATACCAGGTACCAGGTATCTATTAATATTAATAGTACTGGTACATCAGTTCAATATACCGGGTATATCGGTACAGCAGTATACGATGTATTATACCGGGTATTGCGTCTTATGCACTACTGCTGTTAAGAGGTCGATGTAATGTTCAACTTAAAAGATTGTGATGGAAAATATATCGTATCATTGATATAAAATCATATAATATGATATCATAGGATGGCAAACTACTTTGCCAAATGTAAAGCTCTTCTTTGTCACCTGGACAAGACACAGGACACGGCACACACCCTCCCTTTTCTACAGCAGTAGATAAAATACATGGTTCTTCTTCCTCATCCCTCCTCGTATCATACTTGTTTTATGCTCGTACGAGTTGCCAGCTGTTCATCCTCGGAACGCTCTACAATAAAGCAGCGCTCTACGGAACATACATAGTCTAGATGTCTGATCTCCGTGTAGCCATGTTTATTAAACAGCATTATTACCGTGTTAATACTGGCCGGAGAGCCACCGGGCAGCAAGTAACTCGAGACTGGACAGCCTATCCGCACTTTCCAACCTTTCTCGACGGCGGAAAATTATAACGAAAATTGCGTGGCCTCCCGCCACCCGGTTGGCGAGGGGGTCCCGCTATAAGCGATGCACTGCTGCTGCTGTGCTGTACTCTGTTATAATAATAGAGTCTAGAACCTTTGATTGAAATCGGAGTCAACGCAATGTTCACGTCCAACCCACCTGTAGAAATGCCTCATAGAGGGTAGGCTGGCGATCACGTAGTTCCCCTCGCGGAAAACGTGCTACATTTATGTTGCGTAACATCTGATGTTCTAACACGATGGCAACATGCATGGAACCGTACTACTATTAATATTAGTAGTAGCTGTTATACATAACAACTGACAACATAATAGTACCGTATAGCACGCATGATACCACAGCCCCTTGAACAATTTTCCGAGCTGATCTTCTCCACAACGAGGAGAGCGCAAGCCTCTTGTATTGTGTGCATCTCTTGGGTTGGAAAATCTCCGTTCGGAAATTCGTTGCAGGGGGGGGGTGGTGTGTGAGGGATTTGGACTCTCCCCGTCGTCGAGAAGATCAGGCCCGAAATTGGTCCCGAGGGGGGGGGGGTTATCTTGCGTATTTACTACACTAGACCAGTTGGGTCTGCAAACTATAATGCTTTCGAGTCCATGTGCCCCGTCTTGTTTGCCTTTAAGAGTAAGTCCCCTTGCCATTTTGTAGTCTTCGTATATTACCGTGTAGAAGATCAGCTCGGACTTCCTCCGAGCGGTTGTGTTATCGTGCGTGTTATTCGGCAGTAGACCAGGGTGAGATGGTGGCTTCCAGGATATCATGATTTGGAGTTCATATGCCCCTTCACGTGTGTCCGTACGCGTGAATCCTCTTTCCATAAGTCTTGTCGTCCGTACCCTCCAACGGTTGCCCTCCGTATTATTTTATGGGAAGGACCTTCCTTCTGCCTCGCCTAACCGGTTATTGCGAGCCATGTCTGAAACAGCTCTCCAACACTCATCATGTTGCAGCGGCGGTAACCGCAACCTTAATATCTTACTGGTATGCGAAGTATTCCTTAGAGAGCAGAGATTGGGAGAATTCGGGTTCTTTCTGAGGGGCTGGTCCCCTCTGGTTTCAGGTTGAGATGGACATTGGTTTCTTGTCAACTGCTATTTATTTGCCTGATAACACGCGATCTGTTTGGTACCCGCATCTATCTCGTAATCTGTGGCCACGTAAATTTGTGTATGTGTGATTAAGAACGAACACGGGCGATCCCTGTATTGGGTTTGGTTGTGTGGAAATGACCGTTTGATCTGGGACAACGCACAGATCAACCAGCGTCGACGAGGCTTCATTCCTACTGCCTCCATGTGCTGCTGTATGACGCTGTTCTTACGGAATATGGTTCCGCTTATTCCGAGTTATTGACAGTACGAACTCTTGGTAGTATTTACTACATATTTCGTATTGTTTTAAAGTAGTAGTGGCGCCTCATGATGACAGTTACCTAGACTAGCTGATTGCTGTAACCCAGCCTGGGATATACAAGATAGATGCACCGAAAGGAACCAAGAAGGCATGCCTCAAACCTGTACAGTAGTGGGGCCTATAAAAGGCGGTATACTAGTGCCAAGACATTTTGACCGCCTTATCTCGAGTGGTCGCCTTATTCGTATAGGGAGTTGTACTCAGACGTACAGTCGTGCCAGCCGATTTTGACTGCCTTATCTCGAGTGGTCGCCGTATACAGGCCCCACTACTGTATATGCTTTTCCAATATATACACTGTATCGCATTCTAGTCGGGCGCGCTCAGTCCCCACTTCAAACCCATATACAATATACCTGGTACCAAGCACCTGGTAAACCTTATCTGGTACTCTGGGCTCCTTTGCGCGGATCTTTGTGTGGGTAGGATGTTCACATAAAGGGGCTAGGAAGCAAGCCCCCCCTGGTGGGATCAATGTAGGGGCGTAGACCCCACCCAACCCGTAACCCTAAACCCTAACCCTGACCCCAGCCGCACCCCAAACGGGCCAAAACTGGCCAAAAACACGGCTGCGCCGCTTTCGCATCTACAGATAAATTCTGAGAAAACGATTCACTGCGAACCTACCTGCCCAATGTCGAGACGAAATCCACCTTCAAGATCTGCGCTAACAGATTGTAAGACCCGTTGGGTATACTACACATCGTAGATATTCCGAACTTTCTTTAGGAGGTTCATTTTTATGAACATAAAGCTGGAAAACCAAACAGGTCTCTGTTTGCTCTCCTGATCCCACCCGGATCTGATCCCGTCTGGAACACTGCTCCGACCCACAAGGTAGGTGTAGAAATTCGGGTGTTATTTCTGGTCTTCCCAGCCGATCGTCTAATACCCGAAAACACTTGCAGGAAGAGTCTATTGCAATATATCGCCATAAGGTTGGCGTGCTAGGGAGCTTTTGCCGAATATGTAGCGTAGACCTTGCTTGTCGGGGTACACTTGAACACATGGTCAATTCCGCATGTACAGCAAATTCCGGTGCTAAGTCGTGCCGGTATAGTCAAACTTCATGACTATATGTAACCTCCCCTGTGGTACGTATATTATATGTAGTGACGAACAGGGGTCGAGCATCGTCATATTTACCAGGGTTACCTTGCGAAATTGTCTCATCTCCTTCGTATAAGACATGGCCATGTGAAGAACTCGAAGGGTTTCTCGGATTTGGGGTACCTTGTGAAGGTATATCATGTTCTATGTATTACACATTACCGTGTGAGCAAGTCGAAAGGCCCCCCGGACTGATCGAGACACTTGTGTTTGTCGTGAACTACACGCACCTAGAAAAAGCGACACGGCGAGTTTTCAGATCGTTCCTCTGGACAAAGATGTACGAGCGTGCATTCATCGCCTGACATGTCTGTGTTGCTCAACAGGCGAAATTTCGGGACACCTTAGCCATGACAAACTACGATGAACCATGAGCTCCGCCTCAGACATTCTTTAGATGTAGGATGTTTCTCGTGTATTTATCGATGTGGGTATAGTTATTCTGTTCCCTGGCCTGTGTTTGCATCTCGCCTTGTTGTACTACTGTGCTGATTTGATAGGTGTTGTCTATGTGGGAAGATACCTTCACAGGCGTCTTCAAGTTTCGGGCACGTCTGCTGGTTCAAGCTGCGGACCTTCCTTCAGACGCCTTGGCCCGGTTACGATCGACCCGTCATGCCTCTGGAGTCGACGGAAGGGCGACCGGCAGTAAGGCGCCATTGACAAGCGATCAAAACAAGGCCGTCGAGGTTTTCCTGACAAGAAGAGTGAAGGATCTCGAGGTGCGTTCTATCGTTAAGCCGATCACCTTATCTGTCAGCACCAGCGCGACGACTCAAATATCTCCCGGGAGCAAAGGCAAGATGGGGCCGCTCCTTACCCACGCCTTCAGCGACGCATCCTGCGAGTTCCACCAACTGGAGGGTACGGACCCCATCCTGAAACGCGCTCGAGTCCGGCAAGCCAATGCCGTTGCCCTCGCGTCAAGGGCTGACCTGCGAAACGAAGCTGCTAAAAGCGGAAACCCTATTGTTAAAAGCGATGGGTGGTTGCTCCCGAAACGAGGGGCCTTTGCGCGAAGGAGTGGGCTGAATGCTGCTCGTGGGTCAGCGGGAGGGGTCCAGTCCGTGGCATCGTCCAAAACCGGCGTGGGGAGTCAGCTGAGCTCGCCGATGATCGTAGACGACGAGGAAGGGCCTGATGACAGCGAGACAGAGGAACCTCCTAACCCTGAGGATGGCGAGTGGAAACAGGGCGAAGACGGCAAAGACGATGATGCAACCGATACCGACTCCGACTCCCCGAGAAGATCAAACCCAGCCCCCTCCGTTGGAGAAGGCTTTGTGCCGAGAAAGCCGGCCCGTCAGCGCAAGTCTCAGCGATCGCCGAGTCTTGATGCTGAAGTGGAAGGTTGCTCCGAAGTAAACCCCGAAGAAAACGGCTGCCCTGTTCCGTCGTCGCCGAGTCTTGAAGCCGAAGTGCAGGACGTTTCCGAAGAAAACCCCATAGAACACGTCTGCCCTCGTCCCTCGTCGCCGAGTCTCGATGCCGTGGTAGAAAGTTGCTCAGAAGAAAACCCCGAAGCAGTAGTCTTCCCTCCTCCCTCCACTCCCACTTTCCAGAGACGCCAGCGTGTGCCCTTCAAAAAGCGCCAGGTGCCATTCCTTCCCCGACCTCGACGCTTGGCCATGCCGCCCATTATAGAGGAGCCCTTGGTCTCTCACGTTGGAGCGCCTGCTTGCCATGCTACCGTCAAGTCTTCCGTGGCAGCCAAAGTAGTACGTCCTGTTAGGACGCGGCTGTCGCTGGGATTGAGGTCGAAACCTTCCCCAGCACTTCCTCGCAGCTCTTCCATGGAGGATACTGGTACGGTCTCCCCTCAGCTTTCAAGTTCAACTAAGAGGAAGCGGAGTGTTGCAACGAAGTCGACGAAAGGAGATTCAAAATCGGACTACCCCCCCCTGCAAACTCCAGTGGGGAAGGACTACCAGGCAGACATCCCCGACTTGCTGTCGGCCGAGCAGAGGAAACTTCCACAGACAGGGACCGGATCCAATATGGTGGGTAAACGTGCAATGTTTTGTTTATTCTTATTGTGTAGTCTTCCTTGTACATGGAGTATTATCAACAACAGTGCGTATGATAGGCAGCTTTAGTTGTCGTCGTCGAACGTATCGAGCGTATACCGGTATGCTAAAGCTGGTGGCCACACAAGCCCCCGCTACGCTACAGTAGTAGTGCTTTGCGAGCTTCGGGATGCACACGCACTCGGGTACACGTGTACGCTTGGGTATACATTTGTACGTTTCGCTCGCTTCTGACACTCTAGCTATTTACATCCATTGTTGGCGGCCACAGGACTTCCGAGCAGACTGTCAGACCTTCCCATGACATCGTCCACTACGAATCTTGAGCGCCGCCTTTATTTTGTCCGCCCCGCCCAAACGCTTCTCCTCGCGTATCTCAAACGGGACCTCGCAACAATCACAACACCGGCTCTCAAACATTTCTCCTCGCTTATCTCAAACGGGACCTCGCAACACTTTTTTAACACCGGCAGGTGTGGCGAAGCGTCAAAGACTGGGACCCGCAATCCCGTGTCATGTTGGGCAGTTACCTTCAGGCAGCCAAGAGAGTTGTCGAGGCGAAGCAGGCCCGCCCTGGTGTTGCCGTTCACGTGCGGCTCGGTGGCAAAAAAGCTAGCAGTGGCGTCGACAAGGAGGACGTCACGGGTATTGCCAGTAGCTACGCAGTGTGGGCGATCTCTTCTGGCCGTGAGGCCTGTGGACAAGTCAGAGTTGCGTGTTCGGAAGTGGCGCAAACAGACATTCGGCCATCCAAAGAGTACAGGTGAGGCAAACTGTATACCCCCCCAATTAGCGCGATTTCTGTCTACAGAATGCCTCGCAGATCCTACGCTATGACATGTGTCTCTTACCTGGTGTGTTTTGATGTTCCGATTGCCGACGTAATTATAATTCGACAATCCGTCGCACGTGGAGCAGTGGCAAATCTCCTCGGTTGCCACTCTGCCAATTTCGAAGATCGGCCAAAGATAAAGTTCGCTTTCCCTTCGAGAAAGAGCAGTTGTTTCTACAAGGGAGTCCGTACGCCGCACACGTTTGCCACATGTGTAAGGTAATCGCTCTGAAATATGAAGAATAACGTGTTGCCAATATGTTTGGATCAAACTACGGTGTCAATTATGCGTGCTTTCTTATTGATCCGCTCTCTAATGTTAAAAGTAACCGATCTATTACAAACCGTAGTTTGTACTGACACGATTTGGCTGGAGCAACGTCAATCTATGCAAATAACAATGTTCCGTTTACCTATGTCCGAGCAGAGCCAAGAGCAGGCTTTATCTGCTTTGGTGAAGGCAAGGTGTGTTCTGGATAAAGTTGAGCCAGCCCTTCAAATTCTCGCCGACGACCAGGCATCGCCGGAAAGCATTGAGCCCTGGACTGTCAAGCAGGTGCGGCTTCTAGGGTGTTATGTGTGTTTATTCCCGATATTTCATACCGTTATATTATTCGTAAGAGGGGCGCTAGCGTGTTCGTTACACCCAACCTGATTGCAGGGTTTATTGCCCCGGTTCTTCGCCACGCTGTAGGTGAGAACCCTTGAGCAGGCTCTCGTAAAGGAGTACGATCCAAGCAGGAGGTTGCACGGCTGGGCTCGACCGGGCATGGAAATGGACCGCGAAGACTTCATTGACCTGGCTACGGTCAGCAAGCAGGTCCCCGGCAAAACTCCCGCTCAGGTATTCAGGCTTGCCGTGGGCTATACGACGTCTTCTACTGAATAAGTGTTAACCGCAGAATGGACCATACGGTTGTGTGTTTCGCGCTGGTATTTCCGTACGCTCACCCGATACAAGCTGAGCCCGCCAACGGCAAAACCTTCCCGTACATCGTCGTGGGCATGTGGTTGATCCGCATAGCGTAACTCTTCTCCGAACCTCTCGGCACATGTCAACATACAACCTGAGCAGGCGATATAAACTACATGTACGACCTCTTATATCGTCCTTGATGCTATTGAAGCCTTTCGCTTTGTCGACGCAGTAAGTTGTGCGTTTGGCAACGATGCGTGACGGGCCTCGGTCTGTTCGTTCTTGTACGGACGTTCTGTTGGCTTTGCAATTATCTCCCTGAGTGACTGGCTCTTGCGTTGAATTAGTCAGCCGCAAAGTACCACTTTGCAGTTTCGCTGTTTGATCATATACTCGTTGCCATTTACGTTTTGACCACTCCTCGTTGGTCTGATTTCTTGACCTGTGTTCGCTGACCACCTTCCACCCAGGTGCTCTCCTTCTACTACAGATACCTTGCGGCTGCCGCGCCCCTCACGGACGTTGTATACGGGCCTGAGGTGCGTATCTAGTGTTTGTTTGTCCTCTCTGTTTTCTCGGGGCAATCTTCGTGATTTTTTCCCATCGGAGAATACCTGCAGAGAAACACGGGATATGGGATTCTTCACAGTTCCCCTGAAAATACTGAGTTCCCGTTCCCACCCAAACCGTTCCCGTGCAATTGCTGATTTCGCGTTCCCACTAGAACGGATCCCGTGAAAATCGTGATCTTCCGTTCACACCCAAACGATTGGCTTTCAGTTACCTGTTTTCCCGTGGTTTTCCGATTTCCTGCGGCAATGTTCGGTTGAAATATCGATTTCCCGAATCCTGCGGGATATTTTCCCGTAAGGACGGTCAGCACAGGATCGTCCGTTAGATCAGCGCATACACCGCGCGATGCTCGAAACTGTCGAGGTCTGCGATCCCATATCTCCTCAATCGTGGTTTTTGCTCAGAGTCTTTTCTTTGTGTTTTGCCAAGTTCAAACGTTCAAACGTTTAGGATGAAGTGCTCAGTTGACGTCAAGCTACTCACAACCCGATCTATGTCCCGAAGGGGCGGGTGCCATCCCATCTGTTGTGTGTGTTTTTTGTATGTCCACTTTCCGTGTACATGTAATACGCTTTGCTCTTGTGTCGTCTTGTTTTGTTGTTTTCCAAATAGATAGACGCCGCATCCGAACGTGTTTGACGTTTGGTTTGTCTCGTTCAGTTCCAAAACGTGCGAACCGACGGCATGGCGCGTGGTATGTGAATGTTAACAAGTACCGTTGATGCAAACGCACTACTATTAATAGTTATATTGTTTCCCGTTGTGGTTGGTTTCCACGCGCAAGTCACCGTGAATTATCGTGGTGTCTGGGTCCCGGCGAGAATGTTTCCGAGGTAGCCCGATTCCCGTACACACGTTCCCATGCATTCCTGTGTATATTTTCCGCGGGGAGGTGCCCAGAGCTGGTCGCCTCCTACACATACATCCCCGTGAATTCCAGTGATAAAGATCCCGTGAGAAACGTTCCCGGGGTCAAACCTCGCTTCCGAGGACTTCCCCGGTTTTTCGTGTGGATTCGTGTGAGTTCTCCATTCCCCAGGGGTCCATCTAAACACTGCTGAGGTGGCGAAGGCACCATTCCTGAAATCCTGTGGATGCACTAAGCCTCATAACCCCTTCATGCCTTCATACGTGTCCCATTCATTGTGTCCCCCCACAGGCGGCCAAAGCTCGCAAACAGGAACCTATCTCCCCTCTCTCCTCTACGCACTCGGCCAACCTAGTCGTTCCCGGCAATGGACGGTTGACTCCAGGTTACGCCAACACCGCCACGCCCACGATTCCTGCAAGCCAAGTGTCGCCTGGGCTGTGCGAAGTCAACCCTGCTAACAGTTCTGGCGTTGCGAGCGAGTCAGCGCCCCAACCCGACCCTCGAGTAGTTCGGTTGTCGGCCCCGATACCCGCCGAGCCCGTTGTGGCGAATACCAAACCAAGCAATGGCCCCGCCGTCGATGGAGTACAGAAATACGATTGGTCGACCGAGACCAATCCCTCTCCCCCAGCCAATGACCCAGTTTGGTCTGCCTTGAAGGCAAATTCCCACTCAACGACTGCGTCTAAGCATGCCCCAAACGAAGCTACGTCTGGAGATCGTGACCGTCCTGCCGATGTCAATTGTGGAACTGGTAGAAGGCTTGCCGACTCCGGTAGTAGTGGAACGGGTAAAGCGGCGGACAGGCCGGGTGGCAAAGGTGGGGGCCGAGGAAGCGCCAGCGAATTTTTCGCTCGTCAGCGGCGGTACGCAGCGAGGGGGAGACAAGTGTCCAAGACCCTTTCACCTGTTCCTCGTGACGCTGAGGTACTGGAGGTGAGCTTGAATTACCGTGTCATTGGCGGCGGTTGCAGGTCCGTTTTAATAGGGATCAAACCGAACGCCCAAGAAACAAATGTATATTGTGATGTTTAAAGTTTGGAAATTGTATCGCCTAAGATGCTCGCATTGTAGTTGCGGCAACTTTAGTGAACTTCATGGACAGTTGGCTCAAGTGAAGTACAGCCGGTAGGGCCTAAATTGACTATCCACCTCCGGTCTGGCCGTCTGTAACTTGCTCGTGTCGTGTGGGACATTCGATAACACCAGTAGGCGCCCGAAAACGTATCATGAGTATCAAAACTTGGAAAGTCGACCCTGGGTTTTGTCGACCCTTTATTGTTTGAGCGCTCACTCTCGTCGTTAACAAATTTCCGCTCACCAGTACAAGTTAGGTCACAACTGAATACAAATATATATTGCTATTGTAATGGGCAGCGCGATACATTAAAGGTGGGGGTAGTAATGCGTGCTTGCTGGCCTCTGGCCCGGCATTCTATATCGGTGCGAAGGGCCGCTTTAATATTTATTCTCCAATCATTGTCGGGTAGCTACGTGGCGGCGGCAGTAGGGTTAGGGTTAAAAAAGAACGTGGAACCGTGCGAACAACGGCTGGTGTGTAAAACCATTGTCTGCTTCCACGAAGGGTATCACCCACTGCTGTTCATTGTTGTTCAGAATATGTATGCCCTTCCACAAGGCTGGCTCAATTTAGCAGGAGTGTCAGTGAAGTTCGACAAGTGAACAGATGTCGAGACAAGCGCGCCTTTCATTTTGTATGTTGAGTACTATTTATTGGACCCCACAACGCTTTAGGACATGCATATATAATACCAGGTAGTTTATGTCGTAGAAAAGGGGGGCAACAGTTGCGTACGTCCATGTGCGATTACCTTGCTCAGTGCCCCGCCGGTTTGGTTATGGGCTCACAATGTTCTCACGCTTATCTTGCCGACAGGTGCACGATAGTGACGACGCTGATGGGGGTCATGCCACTCGGAACTACGCCCTATCGGCATCCGACGAGGCATCAGGTGGTGGAGCGATTGCGCGACCATCCGACATAGACGTCACTGCTCGACACATCAACTCGGTGGGACCAGCGGCGCTATTGTGGTTGGCGAGGCGAATGCGTCGGCAAGCGGCACCAACCGTAGGTGGGCGATATGTGTTTCGCATTGCCTGCAGGACTTCCGTGGTAGCCACGCAGATGCGTCCGTAGGTTTTCAATATATGTCCTTTTCGTCAAGTAGGGTGATGTTGAGCCGTACAACTTCGAGACACGTACGTACATATAAATAGCCATGCCCGTTGTTGGTGTATGCGACCGAACGGTACCGTGACAATCCGTATGCAAAAAGTGTTATTAGCTTGACAAACGTGCACTCCTATCGTTTGCATTCCCACTCCTATCAGCACCGGATGCCCGACCGAGGGGAGTCCTGCCGATGGCTGCCCATTCCGTCTCCCGCAAGAGCGACCGAAGGGGAGCGCAGAGGACAGGCGGGTCCGACAATGTTGGATATGGCTACCGCCGTGAGGCACCCGGTGTCCAGAGTGCCGAGAAACTGCTCAGGACGGAGGACCCACCGCTCTCTTATTCGACCCGGCATGAAGAGCACGTGAAGTCTGTCGATGACCGACACAGTGGTGGCCAAATCGAGCGTGGTGACATTTCGAGCAACATATTTGAGGGCCCTCGATACGGCGGCCAGATAATCAGCCACATCGGACCACAGCCGGTATCAGTAGACGATACGTTTGGGGCCATGGCCCCTTGCTGGAGGCTACTAGAGCGTGCTCAGTCTTACATGGACAAGGTATGAAGCTCGTGTTGTACGGGGAGGCAAACACTGCTTCAGAGCATCGTCTCTATATCTGTATAAATACTATTCACATGGTGGGACACGCCTCTGGACGTGCCCGGTGTGCTTATTTGTCGATGCTGTCATTTCCGGCATAGTATCCTTACCTCAACGGGCGGACAAAGAACGTGTAATATATGGATACCTTTGACGCCCTGGCTACTTGCCGGTCAAGCAAGTTCTACCTCGTGATAACAATTGGTTTGTCGAGGTTGGTGGCTGTCTCTTACGCTCGTTGTTTCCTCCCCATTCGTTTCCAATGACGTCCAAAACCTGCAGGACCAGCTTGAGTACATGAGGGGCCTCATTCTTACGCACGTCAGGCACCCGATGTCTAGGGACCAGGTGAATCACCGACCGTTGCGATCTTCGCATGTACTGCGTCAACGTGCACGTACATCGTATTTATGTGCGTTTTTTACATTTGGCATGTTTGGCGTTCTTTGTTAGGTGGGCTTGACACTACTATGTTGTATTTCCGTTGTGTTTGAATCCCACGCTTTACTGTGATACTCTGTTGCGTCGAAAACTCGAAATGTGTCCGACCCAGGCTGCCAAAATCATATCTGCTGGTACAAGTTACACAGATGGGTTTTAAGCCAAGTTTCGGTACAATAAATGGAATAAACTAAAGCTCACGCGAGACACCACGATATACCCTTACCTGTCGAACGACACCTGAGGTGAAACCAAACTACTAGTGGTAGGATTAACACTACGTACATTATCGAAAATCAAGTAGCAAGAAACGTAGCAACGGAACCCTGCAGTTTGTAGCGGGATATTGACAACCTCCGGCTACGAGTATCCACAAAGACAGCCCAGGAGGCAGCAACAATGCAGCACGAGGAAACTCGCAGGAGGCAAAAACCAAGACGCCGAAGGAAACAGCAACAGAAGAAGATGACTGCGAGGCTTCTTCTTTCTCGTACTTTCTTCTCCGGTCATGGCTACTTTAATAACCGCTAGCCACCACCCCCACCGTCAAAAAGACAGACACCCCCACCGCCTAAGAGAGACTTCTTCTCCAAGGCACGGCCGGGTGCTTCAATATTCACTCCGTATTATGGTATCCCTTCTTTGCGGTGTCCCCGTCTGACACCATGTTTCCCCCTCAACAATACGAATACTACGCGCGAGACAGACAGTGACGACACCAGCAGCAGCACAGCAGCAACAGAAAATCAGCAGCAGCAGCAGCGCCGGCGCCGGCTGCACGGGTGTTCCTCATTTAGCCATAAAGACACTCGACGGGAGACCCCCAACCAGAAGTACAGTAGTAGTATCAACAACAACAACAACAACAACAACAACAACAACAACAACAGCAGCAGCAAGCAAGGCAGCGCATATCGTTGGCCCTGTGCAATCATACTTTGGAAATAACTGCATTTCAGTTATATAGCAGTATGGTACATAGTCGCCTCTACGTACAGCACCAGCGCCGCTTCGCGTATCGGTTATCATATCGGAATCAGAGTTTGTTACCGCCCGATACGATACAATAAATATCGGAACGCGTATCGATTATCGGATTTTTATGCTCGTATCGTATCGGAATCGGTTCTCGTTCGGATATTTGATATTTTTTGCCCTCAGAAAACGTATCGCAATATACATAACTCTACAGAGTGTAGTCTGACACAATTCAAGTATTCTCACGTATTGCAGTGTCTCTTCTATCACTCTGTATAGACCAATACTACCCACTTCCCCTTCTCGAAGGCCCCTCCGTACCCCTCCCCCCCCACCCCTTCGCAGGAAACCACGTTTAACTTACTCCTTGTCAACGTGGCCATCCCAACGTCTTCGATTAGTAGTGGACAGCGGGCCGATTATCCCAGCTGCCTCCTAGTGCAAGCGCCCTACTTAACAAAAAAAGCAGCACACTAGGGCTACGGGTATCGTGGTGCTGCTAAACAGTACTAGAGTAGATACCGGGGCAGCACGGAATTCCTAGCGAAACTATCTTGATTGCGTTTCTATTATTTCCCGATCATGACTTAGTATTGTATTCTATATTTCTAAACACCGCTTCTCCTCTCGCTCACACCCTTACCCCCGTCAAAATCGACCGGCACCAGCTGTTGGAGAGGGCCGAGAGCTGTCTCCAGGAACAAGGCCAAATATTCGGAGCTTTTGTAAAGTGAGGACAATGGTTTATGCATAGAGCGTTGCCTACTCTACACCACGCTCAAGTACTCACGGTTTCTTCGTGTCATGCTAATCGGAATTGTGGCGAACAAGAGTTCGATCCATATAATCTCTGTTGTCGACTGGGCGTCGCTTTTCTGTCGAGACATACCATTTCTGCTTGTGTACACCCGCTAATATCATAACGCACCACATCGCTCACCGTTTCTGCCGGATGTTCAGGATGTTCGACCGCATCGACCAGCCTCCTCAGGTGCCGCTTTACCCGGCGAAGAAAGCACTCCGCCACCATCTGCCTCAGCCGGCGTCGTACAATGAGCGACGTTTGCCAGACGCAGACCCTATCCGCGCAGACCCCATCCACGGCAGCTCCCACGGATTGCCCCCGCCCAAAGTACCGACGGCTCGCACCACCAAGGAGCATGACGGGGATGCCTACTCATTGCGTCCCATCAATAACGGCGGTAATCGTGGTATTTCCATGACCGCCCCTTCTCAACCATACGCCCACGTGGGTATGCCTGTAGGTGGTCGCGTGGAGGTGCGACGATCCATCCATCCATATGATCACAACGGTGCTGGCGGATGGCGAGGAAGCGGTGTTGGAAGAACTGGGAGCAACGATGCCGTGGATATCAGAGTTGAACCTCCGCCTCGTCGTCGCTCACCTGTCTCACACCCTCCTAATCGTAGTGCGCATCCGCCGCCGTATCCGCAAAGTCGGCCCAGCGCGGGTCACGGTGGTGAAGCAAGGGTGCGAAACCCCTGGTCAAAGAAGCTCTCAGGAGAGTGGAGAACTGGAGCAGGTTTTTCGGCAGCAGCAACAGCTGGAACGGAAGCAGCCGGCAGTATGATCATGAGAGGCAGTGGAGGCCCGGCGTGGGGTGGCGGCGGGGGAGGCGCGTGGAGCTAGTATGGGAGTTGTATAGTCGAATGCACACGGGGGTGGTGCCTTTTTCCTTTGGGTGGTCGATCGCTCTGGCGACAATACATACAGTATTTTCGGCTGTATGTTACGTCTCCACCGAAGTCATCACAATATTCTCCCTCGAATTGAGCATCTAGTATTTCCACCCGCTTTTGGTTTGAGGCGAAGTCATCGGGAAGTTTTTCACGTCCAGAGTCGCTGTTACTCCCTTAGCCTTTTCAGAACAGATTCACGATGGAACATCAACAGACCGATGACGGAACATCGATGTTATCGAAATTGATCATAAAGAGGCACGTTTTCGGTCAAACGGGGGGGATTGTCTAGTGTTTAGGTATCTGCTGTCAAAACCTAAAAACCGTTCTCGCTACTCCAGCGACTAAGAGTTCTCGTTTGACCCAGTGATTAAGCTGTCTCAAACATTCTTGGTTTCAGTATATGAAAGCGTTCTTTTCACTCCAGTGAGTGATTGTTCCCAGCGTTGCTTGGATTCAGTACTGTATATGAAAACGTTCTTTCCCTTCCAGTGAGTTTTAGTTCTCGGCTTTACTTGATTTCAATGTATACAACTGTTATTATTCGGAGCTTTGGTTATTACGCCTGTTTGACCATAAATGTACCCTTTTAGAGGCCTTAGGCCAAAAACGGCATCCGTAGACGTGTTTGCTCGTATGGTTCTTTCCGCTTAGTCCACAGAAACTCTGAACCTATGCAGTCTTTCCTTCAAACGAGGCCTTCGAACACCCCCCCGATGCCACCATGTATACCCTTGCCCCACCTTCCCGAGTCTCAGTCCGTTTGGCGCCGACTGTGTGTAGTTGCATTGTATGGGCAGTGCGTCTTCACGGGTACTCCCTCCGCGCTGAACACATTGTTTGCTGCTGATCATTTCGACTGTTTATCACGAACTGGCAATAAACGGCATCAGCGTTACGTTTAGTTTTGGGTGTAGCTGATCACGGGCAAAACTTACGAATTGCTGACCTCTCGCGCCTACTGATTGTGCACGAGTGGTGGATCTTCCATCTCTCCTTTTTTCGCTCCTTTCTTCTCTTCCTCCCCCCACCCTCCCTCTCTCCGCCCCTCGTTCCTGCTTCGGGTTGAGTTAAGAAGTTATTATACCAGTATGTACATACAAGGGCTCTGCTCCGCGTGCGGCTAACGCCGCCCACTACACCCGCGCAAGGAAGAATACAACACAACGAAGGTCTTTCTACAGGCTCCGCCGCCTATAAGGACGGCAGCGGGGCCATACTGCAATAGCTGAATGACTTGTCGACTATGCCTGTGTAAAAACTGTCGAACACGCACAGCTAACAGTAGATAGAGTGGTACTGAGGCAAGGCTGCCTCGTACTCGCAGTCGGCTATGTGAGTCGGAAGGGGTATCTTCAATCAAATCCCACCTCAAAAACGCACACAGCAGCAGCAGCAGCACCGCCACCAAACCCACGGCAGCACGGCGACCGCGCCCAACTCGAGACGGCTTGAAACGAAACAAATCACGTGCTAGCCCAAGCCCGTTTGCTGCTGTAGAAACCAGATTGTGGGAATCGGCCACGTACAGCTCCTCCAATCACGAATGGGGCGAAATCACGATTGCTACGAACAGACGGTACACAGACAAACCAAATAAACAATGGAAGCCTGTATGCACCCCGCAATGAAGAGGCTTGTTTGCCCCATTGCAGAAAACGGCCTCGGCCTTGCCTCGTTGCTATTACGGGGGACCAAAGTAATTAGGATCAAATATTGGCAGCAAAAATGGGGAATTATATAGGTTTTGGTGTCTACGGTAGGTTCTATTGCGCCTACAGTAGGTCCTATTAACTAAGGACCAAATATTGTTAGCAAAAATAGGGACATATATAGGTTTTGGTGTCTACGGTAGGTCCTATCGTGTCTACAGTAGGTCCTATTAACTATGGTCCCCCGCAATACTGCAATCGAGAGGTAAAGGAGGCAAGGAGGCCTCGTGTCGCAGCAGGCAGTGTGCGACTCTCTTGCTGGGATTTTGCTGTATACCAGGTATGTGATAGCATACGTACCGGTATGTATTAAAGCCGAGGAATATAAGGGTCGTTTTGCTATAAAATGAGCGTATAATCGTTTCTTATATTGCCCAATACAGAGGGTATTGGATTCTGGGTTCGACGTACAGCAGCGGTGTCCGAGCCTATTGCAGTAGGTTGTTTTCGGTCTGGAAGTAAACATTCAATCGGTTGTTATATTGTCGAACCCATTGGCGTTCTGGCCAGCTGGCTGGCCAGGTCGCCTACCCGTGGCAACCAGGTGGCGAAAGAACACAGGGCACGGCATGTCCCACGAACGGCGGCCGACGGGACTCGATGGAACAGAGAGGGAAGGCCGCCGGCTCGAGATCGAATCGGGGTTGAGGTCGTCGCGGAACGGGGGGCACACGACAGCGAAAATATTCGACAAGAGAGGTTCGGAAAAAAAACAAAAAAAAAAGTCGCTGCTCAGGGGCGGTGTTGCTCCGGGGCTGACGAAGTCTCTCCTCATAAAAGACGTTAACCGCTAAACGTTTCCCTGGTCACAGGGCTTGATCAGGGTAAGGGGCCCAAAACTCAGCGCCCCCTCCCGAGCAAAAAGAAAAAACAAAACCGCTCTGGTGTTTTGTGCTCAGGGCACAATCTGCAGGCGGTAAAAGGGTGCCTACACCGTCACACAAGCAGCCTGGGTGGGCGCGAACTCGCCACCACAGCGTCGGGCGACAGGACGCGTCATCTCCTCGAACCAGTCGTTCTTTGGGTATGATTTGGCGTGAAAATTACGAACACAGCAGTCCGCCTCGTTTGTCTGCGATAGATACCAGGTATACCAGGCAGGAAGAGGGGAAGGATTCTCGCGCTGGACTACGAAATGGAGACAAGCAACCTCACGCTGGATGACGGCGAGGAGGGCGGCGGCGGCGGTGAAGATGTGCCAAGCGCACGCCCACTCGCCAAGGCGTTGCGGGACGGCCGCACCATCCCCTCCAAACAGTCGTCGTCTGGCGTTTGTGAGAACGTAGCGTCGGTACAGCAGTACGATATCAGCCAGGCGAGGCGAACATGGCGTGGAGGATGCTCGTCACGCAGACAGGAGTCCAGGTAAAAGATTGCACACAACGTCGAGCTGGGTGACGGCGTGGGGAACGGCGGCTGCGGAGAAAATAAGACTGGGGCTGAGCAGCGGTGACGGAAGATCTTCATGAAAGCTAGTGGAACACCGTGCGTACGGTCGATCGGCACCGAGCTCGAATATATGACAGATTCGTGAAGATTGAAAAATTGAGCCTACGAGACACGTCACGTTTCTATTTTCCTTTTCCAAACACCCCCTAAGCAAGTTTTTGCAAGTTTCATCCAGTGTACAGACATCGAGATCCTGGAAGCAATCGCCCTGAGCACCGCCCCTGAGCATCGATTCCTTTAGTTTTGTCGTGTTTTTCCGAAATTGGCTAATATTTTGGCGCAACAAGGGAGTTTATATTAAGGGTGGTCAAAGGACATCATATTTATCAGTCACCTTTTGTCCAGTCCTATTGTTCCTTTTAGGGCTAGGCTAGCACTCGCTGACCCTCTGTTCCGTGTTGTTCGGACCCTTTGACATCCTGTACTCAGGAATTTAAAGTTCCATTGCTCGGAATACAGCCATTCCGAGGTCCACGCCAGAGCAAAGCGGGTATTCGAGTATCCACCGTACGATAGGATCCAGTACGCGCGCGATGCGTGTGATATACAAGCACAACATTCGTGATGAGTGACATTGGTTAAGATTTATTTCGTTTTTCGCGGCTATATCGAGTAGAAACAAGGATATATTGACCCATTCTTAAGATACCGACCCCGTGTTTATGCGCCACTACTGGACAGTATATAAAATATTTCGAAAAAACTCAGGCAACCGTTGGTAGCCGTTCCGGTTCCTCGTAGAGAGCAGGGAGGAGTGCCGAACCTCTTCACCCCCACTCATACTCTATGTCCTCCCCGTATATATTTTTCGGTTAAATAAAGTGTAAACAGGAGGCGTCGCGGTGGACAGTCATGCCGGCCGCAAGTGCCGTCCCCCGGCAGCTTGTGCGAGTTCATCTTCAAACTCATGGCGCAGGTCACCCAGTTTTAGATCAAAGAGCGTGGCGTCCACAGTGGAGCCAGGACACTACGAAAGGGACTCTTGTTCCGCTAGGAACCTTCCGTCTCGACATTAACAGCACTGCTATGACTACTGTAATACCACGTTATTTGCTTACTTAAAACCAATTCAACCGCAACACCGGTCGGCGAGGAAGACCAGACGAGCAATGATGCCCGGCGAAGTAGCATGCGTGCACGAGCAACGGGAAGACCGGGCACGAGCAGGCCGAGCACGATGGCAATATACATATGATAGATACCCGCGTCAAGAATACATGCATATGTACATGCGATAGCTACTGTGGTAGCGCGTCACATTTGGCCGTGAGACACGCAATAATTCGACGCCGACATGGATGAACCTGGGCAGGCGTGCATTTATGAACGGAGAGCGAGCATGCGAGCACAAGCAACGTGAAGGAAGGGTAAGACCACGCGGCGCACGGCGACAACATACATACATATCATCGGGAACACATACATCCTTAAAATATACCCACGTGAGACCGAGTCGACGCGACGATGTACGGGCGGCGAGCCTGCGAGCACGAGCGACGGGAAAACGGCCGTGCACAAGCAATCAAAGCGCATACATACATACCAGCTTTGAGGATACATCCATACACGCCAACACCCTTTGAGCATACGTGCGTACACGCCAACACGTACACGCCAACACGTTCGGCCAGGGGGGCTCAGTTGCTTGACAAGGAAACAAACATGTGCGCGAAACATGACGCGCAACGGGCTAACGTGCGATGACGCGTGTACAAGCAAGAGCGGGCAATCATGTTGCTAATGACTACCTGGTGCGCGTCGAGCACGCGTGCGAGCGCGAGAAGGCATGCATGTTAGTATTCTCAGTTTGTATAACCGAGTCTCTTTTTTGGAATTCTCACTTTGTAAAACTGAATGCCTATTTTGGAAAATGCAAATTTGTCTGTCTGTCTGTCTGTCTGTCCGCATGCATTACACTTTGGAACTTATATAAGTCCGTTCCGATGATCGATGTGCAAGTATGTTTCAGATGATACTCGTACCACGAGCACGAACTTACACTAAAACATACAACACCACGAGACAATATTAAACCATGTAACATTTTCATCAAAACGTACCATCATACCATACCACCAACATACCATATCACACACGGTGCCACAACCGCACACCATGACATGCCGTATACCGTGTGGCGATGAGTTTTTGTGACCGTACCGTGCGACAATGACTTAATACGAGAACAACAGCAGTTAGATAAAAGGCCTGCACACCCTACTCCAACAAAAACCACCACCACCCCCGTGAATTTTCGATTCTCCAAATTCCTTGTTCGGTCAAAACGATGAGCACAGAAGGACACGGAAGGTTTTTAGGCGCACGGGGAACTCCATGACCACGCATTTCCTCAGGACAAAAACAGCAAGCGTCACTGATCATATCAAAATGAGCCGAGGCCTCAAAGAGCAAGTCTCGGTGACCACTGTGTGTCGTCTGCCCTCCCGTGTTGGTCGCTGGTAGCCGACACGAGCACACGACCTCGACACTACTATGTCTTACAAGAGCTCCGCTTCGTGGGCGGCTGTCGCCGCCCGCTACGTTCGCGCAACGAAAGGAGCGGAAGAGGCCCACGCATGATATGGCGCAGGAGCGACTTGATAATGCCAAGAGGTTCAGCACCGCACGGTACCGCTCGGCACCGCACGGCGCTGCACTGCGCTGCTGCGCTGGGCTGAGCTGGGCTGGGTATGCTTTTTGTCATTCTATGTAC
>JAYJME010000595.1:0-21326 GCA_036873775.1 Costaria costata | reverse complement strand
CGACGGTAATAATAATAACTGCAGATGCCTTCAATCGTTCCGCGGACAATGAGAAGGGAATGCCAAGATGCGCCTCGTGATGAACATTGTCGCGTGAATCAAGGGTGGCCCTACCCTGACGAACGGAGCATGCTGGGTCAGTGAAGGGTAACCCGTGGCTCGTCCTCTTTAATAGTGTGTGTGGTGTGTGTCACACACACACACTTTTTCGATTGGACGGCCACATTCACACGACCGACTGCTGCAGCGCCAGCCACGGCCACCGCCGCCCACCCGTAGCTAGACCTGGCATGCCCAGTTGCTGTCGTAAAATGGTAGTGGTGAAACACGATACGAGTACTGTATGGTTAGTATTGCTGTTACCAGGTTCCGGACGGAAGTGCGGACATACATGCCGATGTCGTCGCACTGACGATAGAACGAGCGCTGCCTGTAACAGTTTGTCAAAAGTCGAGGTTTGCTCAGCGCTGCACTTCCATAGTACAGGACGTTTAAGCATGTACCCTTTTGCGGCCCATGTCCAGCAAACTACAGTAGTGCTACGGCAACGAGTGCGGTCGTATCAAGCGACTTAAGACGAGCGCTCAGCACTGCAAGTACTCTGTATCAGCGTGCTGCGCGCGCCCGGTACAGCAGCTCCCTACATCACTGCGGTTCAGATCGCAGTTCGGACACACGCACCTTACCACACCTTGCCACACCTTACCCCGGCAGCTCGGGGGGTGCTTCGTGACGGCCGACGCTGGGGTTGACATTTTATTCCGACGTGTTTTCGCTCTGAATCCCCAAAGGGGTTAAAGTTTATACTGTACCTGGTACGAAGTATCCGACATGTTTTCGTCTGAATCCCCAAAGGGGTTAAAGTTTATACTGTACCTGGTACGAAGTATTTTTAGTATAATGCACAATAATACTGTGACGGGGGACCATGGTGAGGTGGTTAGCCTCGTACCACTACTATAAAACGTCGATTTTTGTGGGTTCGAGTCCTGGGTCCACCAAGCCAGTGACTTTTTCTTTCAAAATTTGACCATGCCGAAAGTGCGAGAGCGTGATTTGGCAAAACTCGATACAAATCGACGAGCCGTAGGGATGCTGAACCCTCTGCGCCAAAAAAAAAAAGTGGAGGCACGTACCGTAGTGGGGAGGGGGGAGAAGAGCCCGCTTAGTGGCTGACCCCGGATCTGAGTTACTACTAGGGAGGGAGCTGGAGTAGAAGGAAGAAGATCATAGATGCAATGGAACCAACAACAAAAATAAGTGGTGGTCAAAACCCACGATGGACCCCAAAACTAATGCCCTATCTACGGGGTAACATAGTAACGAGGAGCTATTATATAGTCACAAAAACCTATATACTAACCTTTTTTTTCTATTTAATAAGCATATTTGGTCCTGATTACTACCAGGTATGTACCCCCGTAATACTACTAATATGAAGTATACCCCTATGTTTTTTCACCCTTTTTTGGTTCTGATCATTATGGCCCTCAGCAGTGCTGCTGCTGTAGTATTAATGATATTGTTAATAATAACAGCAGTAGACCCCACCTCTTTCGTCCGTTCTCTGTTTTCAGTTTCACTGCTCGATTCCCTTTTTTTTCCCCTGAAATCGGAGCGCGCGCGCTGTTTTGTTTGTTTTGTTTTGTTTTGTTTTTGTCCCTGTGGCAGGTGAGTCAAACGAAGGACCTCGCTCGCTTCCACACCCCGGAAGTCCTGCGACTGCAGCAGGAGCTGCTGAGAGCCCGCGAGTCTCGCAACATTGCCGCGAGGCAGGCCTGGGCAAAGCTCGTGTCGCAGGTGAGCGGCGACCGCCTCACCGCCTCGCCTCCGGGGCAGCCGAGTGGTTGATACGACTGCGACTGCTGATTCGAACGAAAAGACATTGCAAACAAAGCAAACTTTAAACACGTGGGGACAGAGGATGACCTCGATCATCTCGATCCTAACCTGACCTGCCGTTTTGACGAGTCCTCTTTCAGAGACCCAACAGTCCTCTCTCTCTCTCTCTCCGAGCCAACGGTCCTCTCTCCGCCGATCGGGGCATTCGCTCGCGCTGGTTCGCGCTTCTGCGTGCTCCCACGCATTTTGCAGGTGGACTTGGAGTGCTACGAGGGCTTCCGAAACGCCGTGCACGCGTTGGGAACCCTGGACGCTCTGCTCTCCCTCGCTGCCGTCGCCAGGTTGCCTGGGTACGTCAGACCCACGTACCGCGTTGCCTCGGAGGATGCTTCGGGTGCTGCGAGGGCTGCGAGGGATGCTGGGGGGCATGGTGTTGACGCGCCTGGGAGTGGCGGTGGTGGCGCGGGAGGCGGGGGTGGTGACGCGATCGTGCTGCGAGGGGCGCGGCACCCTACGGTGGAGCGCGTGCTAGAGGGAGCTTTTGTGCCGAACGACGTGGACATCAGGTATATACATGCTACCTGGTATGATATGTGAATACTTCACAGGTCGGACAGATGACGATGTAGATAATCTAGATCCATCTAGACCATCTAGATGCTGTATCTGTCGTTTATGATAGGTTGTGTAGGATCTGTGAAGAAACAGATTCAGCCTCCCCAGGAATCATGTGCTATGAATGAATAGACCATGCAGATCATATAATACATACGGCCACTCCACACCCACCCGTCAACAGGATCTATAGGCCATGTCAGATAATAATATCGACCAGAGATGTATCTGGTATCTGTTCTTTCAGGGAACGACACAGAATAGGAATGGTTGGCATTATCTGATCTGTCCGATGTGTGTGAAGTACTTGTAGGTACTGGTACCGGTACTGGTACTGGTACGTATTGATACTGTAGGTGTTCCGGACGAGTGGCGAAGAAATATGTGGCGTCTCGCCGACGTAAGAGACTTGGGAACGTTGCCGACTACAAGGAAGTTAATATCACCCTGTGTCTCTCTTTTGTCCTTAATCTGAGTCCATCTATTATGGCTAGCAGGGTATGCAACGATGCCGACCCCGGGTTTCTACTAAGTTCAGGGGTGTATATAGGTGTGGTGCTGTGGGTGACTCGTCTTTCCTCGCGAGGACACTAGAAATAGAGAAATAGCACCGTTGGTTGGTGCAATCGCTTGTTGTGTACAGCCCAACTCGGGTGGGCGGTGATGACGGTCTCCCGTATGATTTGAGGGTGACGAACGTACCGCTGTAGTAGTATTTCTTCGCGCGGTGTTCGTTAACAGCCAGCAACACCTACAGTACAGACGCCAAATGTGCACTAAATACGTGGTTATACAGTAGTAGATACCAGTGGTACCAGCAGATATCAATATTGTTGTAGTAAAACACAGAGTACACCACGGGCAGGGGTCCAAAATATAAATCCATGCCGGAGCCCGAATATCTTCTCCTTCGTAGGCAGACGCCTTAATCGTCACATACGCCGGCTCGTTCCCGCTTGCGTGCCCTCGTGCCGCCTTGTTTTTGGTCTCGTACCCTCGTCTATATACACCGGTGCACCGCGATGTGGACACCATGTGGACACGATATCGACACCATGTGTGGTTTTGATGTGGACGTCGTCGCTCTCCAGGAGAGGGGAGGGCTTGGTCGTGACGGGACCCAACATGGGCGGGAAGAGCAGCACCGTCAGGATGGTGGCGCTCATTTGTATCTTGGGACAGGTCAGACCGCGTTGTGTCCTTCTGCCCGTCCGAGGGGCTTGGGCAACTTGCAGCAACTTGCAGCACCCTAACTCTGTGCTCCCTTCAGAACTACAGCCACCGTTCGAGGACTATTACTACTTCACAGATCGGACAGATCATGATCTAGATCATCATCGATTTCTACTTCATGATCTAGATCTTTCAGGGCAGATATATTCCTGATCTGTTGTGATCTATCTCATCATGTTGCCGGGTGGGAGCCGTAAAATCTGCATGATCTAGGACATGTTTCCTGGGTTGGATCTGTACTGTACAGATCCTGCACAACATCTCATAGCGGCAGGTTAAGATCTAGATGATCTAGTTCCATGATCTAGATCATGATGTGTCCGATGTGTGAGTTTATTTTTTTTCTACAGTAGCACAGCACGCACTATCCGGGGCCAAAGTATTAATACGAGTAGTTATACGAAGTATTTCGTCGTCCCCCAAAAATAAAAAAAATAAAAATAATAAACCCGCATCACTGTATGTGCGAAAAAAAAAGTATACACCTGGATATGAAAAATGATGACGTAGTCCCCAAAGACAAAGCTGTGGGAGAGGGCGAGCTAAGACCTTGGATGCAGGCAGGCAGGATTATAGTTAGACTTGCGTTCTGCAAGAGCAAACCTCGCGAGTCGAGTCCACCAATACCGTACGGTAAAGAGCAGACGGCGCGTCGGCGCGTTGAATACACGAGTACAAAAGCAGTAGCGTCCCTTTTTGTATTTCTTCAGTAAAAAGTGTTGTTAGACAAAAAAAAAATCGGCATCGATGTTCGCTTGTTTTCTTTCTCGGTCGATGCTCGTGGAGCCCACGCGGGGGTTCGGTCATGTATGGCGATAGTGTAAGTGGCTCCATCTAACGACTCGTTCGCCTCTTTTTGCAACAAAAAAGATGGGTAGTTATGTTCCAGCGGAGTCTGCGGAGTTGTACTGTTTGGACGGCGTGTACACCAGGATGGGGGCCGGGGACGACCTAGCGGCTGACATGAGCACGTTTATGGTGAGTGACTGAGTGACTGAGCGATGTTGACGTTTTTATCACTGTCTGAGGCCAAATTATAGTAATTTTAAATTGACCCGATACCTTGGGGTAGTTATTTTGGTGGCGTGCGTGTGTGTGTTGTTCACATTAACCTCTTTGGAAGTTGAGAGGGGAAAATGAACTGTCCAATAAAAGCCACAATTACGACACCGGCCACACCTGCAGGCTAGCACTACTCTGTACTGCTGGGGTGTATCTGGTATAGAAGGCTTGTCCCGAAGGTGCAACAGAAGGGGGCGTAAGACGTACGACAGACACCGCGCAGCATGATGACATGATGATGGTCGTACTGATCGTTGTACGCTCTTCCTGTTGTATTGATGTTCTATTACTAGAAGGCTGATAACAGCGCACTTGTCGAGTGTTACATCGCTAAACCTGCGGTTACAAACCGTTTTGTCCACCCGTCGACATTATCCAGGAGATAAACCCGGTGTCCGTGGTGATTCTTCACCCTGGAGATGTTATAGTACAAGTTATGTGGTCACAGACTACGCGACAGAGATAGGCATAGTACCATCGCAAACTGTAGGTCTACGCGACGAGCGTATGCTATAATTGCACATGGTGCCTACTACGGGGGACCATAGTTAACAGGACCTACTGTAGGCACAATAGGACCTACTGTAAATACCAGAACCTATATATTTCCCTATTTTTGCTAACAATATTTGGTCCATACCATAGTAGTTAATAGAACCTACTGTAGACACAATAAAACCTACTGTAGACACCAAAACCTATATATTTCCCAATTTTTGCTAACAATATTTGGTCCTATTAACTATGGTCCCCCGTAATAGCGTGTTGCATGGTGCAGCCCCACGAATAATATACACACCCAGCGGTTAAAGTGATGGGATGTAATACTAATGGAAGTGTCCTCGTGAGCTTGGCTAGGGAGGGGGTGGTAGTGTTGTTGCTCCGATAATCTTTTCAAGTCGTCTGCGGCTGGCGTTTCCAAGAAAATCATCAAACTCGCACGTGTTTGCCGCCGGTCACGTCTATGTAAACTCGTAGCACCTTGAAGGCGGCTGCTCCGAGAGTTTCCGCCCCGCCCCCATCGTGTTTGGAGTTGAATGCATCACTTGCTTGCACGAAGATGCCCACTGATATTCACGGCAGTGTCCCTCGAAACGCTTAGAATCTAGCATCCGCTTCATATATCAGGTGCCGACAAAATGTATAAACAAACAGATGGGGACGTTCGGCGCACCCTCGCTTGCAACCGAAGTGTAGACAGCAAGAGGTCTATTAATAGTTGCGGTTTAGCTCAATATTCCTGGACTAGGTGTTGGCCAGTGCTGCAAGAGAGAGCTATGTCATAATAATCATAATGTCCACACTCGTCTTCACGTCACTGATGGCGCTTGACACCAGTGCCGGGAGTACACAATTGTAGTACTAATAGGGCGAACGGCGCATATCATAGCTCGACGGCACAAGTACCAGCATGCCTGTAGCCCATTCGTTCGAAACCAGTGTGCGATTACATACAAACGCCATGCACACATGTACAAACTAGTACGCTGTCTACTTACGGAAGCACTCCCTGGTTCAAGACCAAGCAAACGTGCTGAATTACTCTGCGTACTGTGCGTGGACTTCCACCAGCTGGTCTAGGCACAATGGATGCCCCCCATCTACACTGGTATAGGCTCGTTCGCGCGAAAATCACATCAAACTGCAATATACCAGTATACCAGGTACCGGTACTGTACAAAAAGACTTGCAGTATGCATTCACCAACTTGCCCACTACGCTCGGCCACCATTGATTGACCCGGTCACGCCACCACACTTGTGGTTGGTTCTGTTACACTCAGTGTTAGCGATCACCTCGCCGCGATTCCCCCCGTCTTACGGTACTCTATGCTTCCATGCTCCACTCGGCGCTTTGCAGCCGTTTCATCGAACCGTACCCAAAAGGAAGAACGACCACCGTACAGCGAAACTACCGCAACAATGCCATCCACACGCCTCCACCGCTCCGCCATCCGTCAGCCGAAAAGTGCTTTGATGACATAGTTCACGTTCAGCTTTCTCAAGTGCGTGTACTTCTGGCCTGTCCCAACGAACAGGATGGGCTGCCCGGTCTTGTAACACATGGACAGCGCCGCTCCCACCTTTCATAGACGGGTGCCGAGCCGAGGTTTGAGCCGAGGTTTGGGCAATGAGAGGCAAAGTGATGTTAACTCTTTACAGTACTGCAAAATAGTGTCATTTCCAAATCCAAGTGTTATTTTTCCAGACGTGGGTCCTGTTCTAAAGGGGTTACGGAGCCTCCTACAGTAGTTGTCGTCGCCGATTTTCGTTATGAATAGGTGCCACCAATAGTGTCAAAGCCGGCACTCCACGCCGTGGCGACAGCGGCGAAGAGCGTCATGGTCGTCGCCACCCGTGCTACCGTACGAGTAGGGGTACGATAGCACCGGAATTTTGCTACGCATAATCCTCACTTGAGGAGCTCTCTGCCTCAACCAACCAACCAACCAACCAACAAACCAACCACCCAACCAACAATCACATTTTTTAGAAACAAACGTATGCCGAGCCGATACACAATAACATGCGCTATGATATGATAGCGAACCAACAAAGGACATAGTAAAATTCACATCGGACCCGAAGTCATTGGGTAGCTCCTCACTTTCTGAGCCTCGTCCGTGAAACACAAAATAATAAATAATGCTCAAAAGCGCAACCCCTACCGTAGGCTCTCGCACCAACAACAAAACAAAATAACAAAACAACAAAATAACAAAATAACAAGACATTTCATCACTGGTAACATCATAGATCTCCGCCTCAAAGATAGCGCGGGGCGTGCTGCAATGTGCCGCGTTGCGACGCGCGTGTCTTGGGTTCATATCATTTCCAAATACCAAAAAACTACGTAATCAACTGTTTAACCCCCGGTAACTTTAGTCTATTTTTTTGGCTGAACGACATGTTACCACGCAAAAGGAGCCAATGAAAAAAGGCAGCAATACCTTGGTGTCGATGGTGTCGAACTTAGTGAGCACCACTCCATCGATCTGGTGGAAGCGTCCCGCTGGAGAGTTATTCGCCAAGGCCTGCCATCAATCAGGGCGTCCGTCGAAAGACGACAAAAAAAACAAATACTGGTTGGTCGCTGGAATGTTTCAAGTTTCGTCGCACGCCTTTGTGAAGCGGGCGCCCGTTATATCAACCAAAAGGGCCAGCGCGAGCGTCCACGCCAACCTTCACCTTCACTATTAATAACAGCAGTAAGAGCAGTGACAGCAGTGACAGCAGTGACACACTGTACGGTAGGGGTATGGCCTATACTCGTAGCACCAATACTTTTCTGAGGCTTCTCACTCGAGGAGCTGTATTCCTCACCCAACACTCAACACCCAACAACTGACCTTGAAAAACATTAAAGGGCAACCCGATCCACAATCCCATGGCCCAGACACGTAACAAAAAAATTGTAAAACAAAAACGGTATCCCAACGACAATGGCTTGAGGAGCCCGCCAGTCAGAAGTACTTTGGACAAAAAGTGGTACAAGGCTAGCAACACGGCTAGCCCCATTGTAGCACGCGTCGACATGCTCTGGAAACGAGTAACTGGGAGCATGTAGCCGCGGCACCGCGGAGTAAAATAGTCTTGCGCAGGGCGCAACAAAGACATCCCTCTAAGCCAGAAAAAGGTGAATTGACAAACGCAGGAGACACCCCCGCCGCGTTAAAAGTCGTAAAAAAGGAGAAAAAAGGTGTGCACTGCTTTTCGCGCACAGCGAGGTGCTACTACGAATAGGGCTCCCGCAAAAATTAAAAAAAAATGAGCTTTGGACGAACGCTCATGACCCCCTCCAACCTACGTTCGAAATACGCACCATTTTGTTTACGTTTTGATAGTCACGGTCGAGGTGTAAACAGGTACGCCTTCCTGGCCATTTCCATCGGGGGGGGTGGCACTCCATCGCTTTTACAATACGTACAAGCTACTACTTTAGGGAGAACGGTTTAACCACCCGTGGGACCCGCACGGGGGGGGGGGTGATTGCCTAGAAAAATCTCCAAGATCAGGCGTAACCAAGACCAGCTTCTCGCACTATGTACAACGCCCGCCACAGGCGGCCATGCTCGGTTTGTCCGCTAGCTAAATCCTTATAATATGCAGCACCTGGTTGAACATCTGCAGCTGATTCACCCCGTCGTTGCCCACGAGTGCCTCGCCAACAAACAGCACCAGTTCTGGCTCGTTCTCGTTTATGAGCTTGCTCAGAGCCCGCATCAAAGGCTCGTTGTTCTGCCGAGATGGACGGAAGCATGAGCGGAAGGGCAAGGGAGCGACTTCTTTGGCAAGGGAAACTTTTGAGATTTCCGTTTAAAAAAACATGAAAGAATTGGCAACGATCCGTGTGGGGCTAGACGTTATATACCCTCATAAGCTTTTTTGTCGGCGTAATGTGTGTTCAAATACCGTTAAAAAATACTTAATAAAAAATTAATTATAACACTAATACTACAAGCAATAGGGCATGCCGAAGAAACGAGACCATCAGCGTACACGATAGTCATTCTGCTCAAACTGCTAAAGGCATCGCAATTCAGGACGGCTTGCGACAATCTGCAGGCGGGCACGGTATCACGCTCTTCGTGTGTGAACGATCCACGCTTGTGGGGTGTCAACACACAGCATCAGCGTATACTACCGCGGTACCGCACCAACACCAAGACGGCCGTTCAGGGCTGCTCTCAAAAGGACGGTCGTTGGGCCCTATGACAGCTACCAGGGCAATACGGTATCGATATTAGGGTAAACGAGCCATATCGGCACCTTTTAATTCGAGTTTAACGTGTTGACAGGTCGCCCCTGTGGTCTAGTAGATAGCCTCGAAGACTACTAGCGTTGGTATCACGGGGTTCGAATCTCCGTATGGAGTTTTGATTTATCGAAAGACACCAAGTGCCGAGAGCGTATTAATAGCACGGGTAAGCACAAGTCGACGAGGAAAGAAAGTGCTGACCCCTTCTCGCGATAAAAAAGCAAGGCTAAGGCTAAGGCTAAGGGGTACCGTACCCTACTGGGGAGGGGAGAGAACAGCCTGCTATGTGACATACAATATCAACACTCACGTTACACTCGACATGCAAAGGTTACAATCGTACCTGCATCCTCCCCGCCGTGTCGATCAGCACGCAGTCGTACCCCTCTTCTGCCGCGTGCTTGACAGCCTCCCGCGCCACCGAGGAAGAGTCTCGAGCGTAACCTTACAACAATGGAATCATCGCATTTTACTGGCTGTCATGAGGGTGAAAGGTTTCATCATCTGTCCACTGGTTGCCATGAAAGCGCGCAAACAAGGTCTCACGGTATGTATCTCGGCAAATTGCCCGCACAGGTACGTAGTTCCTCGCCAAAGTCATTCCCACCCACCGCCGCAAGACAAATCAATCAACACTGGACGCAAAATTTCCAGGGGAGTTCACGGGCCGGGTCAAACATCGCGGGTCGGGTCGGGTTGGGTCTGGTCGGGTCAGGGTGGCCCGACCCGACCCGTGAGACCTAGGAAACCTCCTGAACAGACCCGACCCGACCCGTGGGTATGATAAGGTCATGACCCGCGAAGAGCCCTGGAAATTTCGCCGTTGCCCACAACATTCGCCTCTACTTTGAGTGCATTTTTCAAGGCCAGACGCTTGCGTACAGGATTTTGGATAACGCAAAAACAACTACTGTAAAAACAAATCCGCCACAATCTCCAACGTCTGTTATTACTACGCCAACAACATCGTGTGCGGCGCGAAGCTGACCTTTCTCGAACAGAGGGACGTCCAGACAGCGGCCGTGCACGCGCAGTTGTTCCACCGCGCCCGATCGAAACGTGTCGCACGCGGCGATCAGAACCTGCTTCGGACAAGGTGTGACCCGTTAACACAAACTTGTGACGCATGCTACACTTCGTACCAGGTACCAGGTATACGATAGAGATAGACTTGGTTTTTCTGAGCTTTGATACTTGAGGAGCTCTATACGTACCTCCCCGAAAAAATGACTTTAACGGAAAAATGAAAGCGCAACCAGTTGAACAGTACCAGATGCCAAGTATATACGTAACGAAGGATAATGGGGTAATTATCAACCATCCTCTATGGTGTGACCACGCCGTACAAGTAGCATCACGCAGCGCGTGTGTCGTGCATTCCATCGCGTTGGGGTTCGGATGCTTCGTCTATGATACCCTACACTAGCAGCCTGAGTTGCTTGCTTCGTATGCCGACGTTGTAATCGTACTTTTTTTCTGCGATTTTGATGTTCCCCTTTCAAGACAACAATTTATCTATTAATAGCGTATCTACGGTATAGCAGTACAGCAGGCGATTGCCGGATGGACAAGGGCGATAACAAAAGCCGAACAGAACGTATTCGACCCTTGCAGCCATTGCCAAGCAAAAAAATCACTTCGTAAGCCAACGCTTCATACCTTGATGCCATTCTCCTTCAGGTAGTAAGCCACCTTCGCGAGAGAAGTAGACTTGCCCACGCCGTTGATCCCGACAAACGCCATCGAGTAAACTTTGCCTCTCGACTTAGCAGCTTTCACCTGGTATGATAGCGGCCGTTTCAATGAGCATCACGCGATGTAAGTACGTACCGTTCTATAGCTGCAGCTTCTGCCGTATAGTTGCAGCGCTGTATCTCTTAGTTGCAGTTTCTGCTGTATAGTTGCAGCTTCGTGCGTGATTGTTGGAAACCACCTGTAAAACAAGCCGAGAAAGACATTTCGTGATGTCCACCACACAAGACCAAGAGTTAGTTGCCCTACTGACGAACAACGATAGATGGTAAATATCGGTACGACGAAAACCAGAGTACAGCGCTACATACAGCAGTAGCGTACCAAGTGTACAGCGTTAATAGAGGATTATCAAAAAAAGAGAGTGTAACCCGAGCCAGCAGTTCCTTGTGCAGTATTTCTAGTATTTTTACTTGATTCGAGCAGCCTGAAGGGTTCTTCAAAAAACCCGATGCAGATGCTGTCGCTATGATGTGTGATCGAGCACGCTGTCCACTGCAGGTTTTCAGGCGCTCGCATTACCTCGGCATGTACGACCGACAGCCGCTTCCGGCGTTGATGTGACAATAGTTGATGTCGTACGGCAATACGGCAGATGGGGCTGTGCCTATGCGGACGCTTACCTCCCTCAGGACGTCCGTCGACTTCTTGGGCGTGAGGACTCTTGATACTGCGTCTTTCAAAGCCGATTGCACCGCCGTCTTCACCCTGAATCAATACATCAATACATCAATACACCGCAAGAATTCACCGTAAGAGTAAACGAATACCGCAAGAGAAAACGACCAAGCACAGCGCACCACATCGCAGAGGCGCGTACAGCAGAACACCCCGCGAGCAAACGATCAAGCAGCGCGCAGCGTCACAGAGACGCGCACAGCAGGACACTATACATGTAGTTAGTGCGCGCACAGCTGGCGCGAGCAGACGTTCCCACTGTAGTATCATAGCATGCCTGTCTGCTGGTACGCGATAATACCAGACGCCAACTGCACAAACCAAATTGTACCGCACGCTTTGTGTCACTATCACTATCACTTTGTATCATACCTACTGTAGTGCACACTCCAGGCCTTGCAACCAAACCTCACATAATAGCAATATCATAACAATAAAGTTAGCAAGTCGACACACCGTAAAACACGCCAGATAGCACACTCCCTGGGGTGAATTTCCGAGCAGGTTTTCTCCAAAGCAAGGCGGGCACACACCACAACACACCACAACAACCAAAATGGTGGGTGTGGAAAGATCTCGTTGAAAAGAGCTCATCGAGAACTTTCCATAGACCCAGTCCAAGGCGTGCTAGTTTGCACTCTCCCCGTTATCGAGAAAATCAGATTGGAAAACCGCCATGCCCGAAGGGGCGTGTTAGTGTGATACCATGCGTGTTAAAAGGTAAGCACGTCAAACGTGTCAGCCCCGCAGATGGGGCACGAGCCGAAAAAGATAAACATTATTTGCTTGGACGAAAGAGCCGGGCGCAACTCTATCGCGCGCCCGCGTCGAATCGCGGGCCTTCTTCTTAGGGTGGGAGTGCCTCGGAAAGCGAGAGCCCAACTTTACCCCGTAGGTACACCAAGTGGACAAATGTACTTCCACAAATCCTTACCACATATATACCTGGTAGTATTTGAGCGTATCATATGGAGGGTTTTACACCGACGAGACAACATGCCAACAGGGAACCAAACGACCGCGTCCGCCCACAGAAACATACCATGGTACGATAGCTCTTTACGACCAAATATGCCAGGAGACGATACTTTTCACACATCGGACAGATGACGATCTATATATCTATACCATCTATATCATCTATATCATCTATATTATCTATATCATCTAGATCCTAACCTGCTGTTGTGGAAGGTTGTTCAGTATCTGTATAGTACAGATCCAACCCAGGAACCGTGTGTTAGATCATGCAGGTTATACGACTCCCACTCGGCAACATGAGCTAGGTCATACAGAGCAGCAATAGAGCCGCCCTGAAATATCTAGATGATCAAGTGGGAATCGGCAATCTGTCGATGTGTGGTAGTTTCGGGCGTCGTCAGTCACACCTTTCGGAGCTCCCAACCTAAAATTGGTATATTACGTCTAGACGGCACACACCTTCGGGAGCTCCCACACTAAAACAAGTATAATTCGTCTAGACGGCCGTCCGTCACAGCCTAAACTACCGTCTCTCGAACTGAAACTAGTATATTACGTATATACGGCCGTCCGTGACAGGTCCACACTGCCGTCTCCTGACATCTTTGTGTTCGCGATACGCACCACCTTGGGGCTTTGCTTATTAACGCTGTGCCAAAAACCAAAGCACACCTCCTATTGCGAGAGAGGTATTGAGCACCCTAAGCGAAGCTATTAATAAGCTAAACACGATACCTAGTGAAATGTGGGTAGGTCCCCTATGTAGCGTAGCAGCAGTCTTCTACAAAAACAGATGAACGTGCAAACCGAGGGAGTCATCGAAAGAAATACGACGAAGAACGCAAACAAGCACACGTATACTTGTATGTTGATGTACGAGACAAAATCGTTTGATTGGTCAGGGTTCGCACCGCGTGAACGACTTGAGCTTTTGATTGGTCAGGGTTGCTTGCACCGACGCCGTGATGTCGTTCGCCACCTCCGCCGCCACGTTTCGGCTCATCAGCTGCTCGCGCATCTTGGTCATGGCTGGGAGTAGATCTCGCTCTTCAAGCACCTTAAGCCACGCGGGACAACAGCGTACCGTGTTAAATATAGGTATACTTCAGTATGATAGGGGTAATTAATGAACGAATTAAGTAACTGTTGTGTGAGGGGGGGGGTAGTAGGGGGTGGGAGGGTTGGTCGGAATCAAATAAGAAACGAAAATCGGGCACAACAAATATCAGCGTGGCATCAGTATTTACCAATAAATCGTTGAGGCGTCACCACCTTGACGCGCGTCAGCTACTACGATTAATACTATTATTATAAATACTTGGTGCTTGCACTCAGCAGCGTAGTACAACTGTAGTAGTTTTCATCGACAAGGCAGCGGTTAGCGGGGTGGGGGTGGGGTGAGGCGGGGCACCCATGGGTTTTGAAAGCAGAGAGCTCCGTGCAATTTATATGTGCATCGTATTCGCACGACGCTTTCCGAAAAGAGGTTTCTGCACTCAACCATGTACACGCACGAAACCATCGGCCCTATTTTCGGACGCCACCCAAACACTGTACTGTACTGTATCATACTTCAAGTATAACACTTAACCCCTTGAGGACTGTGAAAGACAGCAGTCTCGTTGTGGGGACGCAATAGTTGGAATTATAATGATACAATGATATACTTCAGTACCCGGTATACTTCGAAGCAGGCTATAGGCTATAGGCATACTTGAAATTGGAAGTAGGTTTCTGTGCAGTGCAGTACTATTAATAATAGGGTAGTTAGTCGGACAAATTTCTTTCCAAGCGATGCGCCTGTGGAAAGATATCGACGAGATGTCCTCAAAGCCACCATGTTCGCTGTGGGTGCCCCCCTTGTTGTGGGGAAAATCGCCTCGGACAATCGCCTCAGGGTGTGTGGTACCAGGTATCTTTTATCTTGGGTGATATCTTGACTGTTATATTGTGCGTTACCTATACGGTCGTATGTGGCACCAGCCAAACACCAGCCAAACCCAGCTCGTCGGGCTTTCCGGCAACGCTTCCTTGCCTCTCCCATCAAGTGTACGCTGAACCATGCGTAGTACGTATGTGTGTGGTCTTGACACAAAGCCGTTCTTTCCACCCACCAACAAGCAGCAAATACAGCAGTGTCCGCGCTGATCCTTCGTCCTAGAGAGATACAAGCTCTGTGGTCACAAACTACGACACAGAGATACATCGCAAGATGTAGTAAAGAGACTGGACAATTCAATGCCAACGTACTGGATACGAAAGGCAGAACATACACACGTCGGCAAACCAAGACACAATGCAGGAGAGAAAAAGCAAGAACGAAATAACAAGAAAGAAAGAAAAAAAAGGAAAAAAGAACGAAATAAAATAAAGGAAAGACAGGAATCGTTGTTGAAGCGACGAACTGGGGACCGAATCAGGTGACTACCTTTGTTCCCGTCAGTCCGTGAAGAAAGCCCCCCAGGCTGGTCTTCAGTAGCGCTCCCGCCCAAGAGTTATCGCCCTCTGCTGTCTCGTCTCCTCCGTCCAAGTCCAAAATGTCGTCGTCGTCAAGGTCTGAATCGGCTTCGTCCCACTCCGGCGTCTAAAACAACCATGTATGACAACCATGTATGACAGCGGTTTGTATGACAAACCATGTATGACAACCATGTATGACAATCATGTATGACAATCATGTATGACAAGCATGTATGACAAGCATGTATGACAATAATGTATGACAACCATGTACAAAATGTCGGAACATGGTAGATGTACATTGGTCATGTGGAACACCAAGCCAAATACGTGAAAAAAAAGAGTGCCTGGCCTCCACGGATTCACTGTCGCTTCTTACAAAAGAAGCATAACGACACTTCTTGCCATAGCAGTAACTATCACCACCCGCGTATTATGTATCATGCGCAAAAAAAAATACTGAAAAATGGGGATCAAATAAAAACAAACGGCGCACGTAAAATGCATTGTATAGTTTTTTTGTTGGTGACGGGATCATTCCGACGACGTTCCTAGGGTCAGGGTTGAGGGTACGGTTACTGGATCGAGGGTTGGGGTAGTTTTAACGGTACGTGCTACTCGTACATGTTTCACGCAACCCTTGCCTTAATATGGGAAGCACACAGCAGTCACAAACATAACAAGTACTTCCTCCGTTTTCGTTGGTTTAATCCTGGGGATAGTATATGTAAACTCTGCACCCACGTGTTGGGGAAATAGAGTTGAGAAAATGCTGCAGTGGTAAAAGGGTAACCTCCAATTAACTAAGGCGGGAGCTAACGGCGGCTCTGTTTAGAGGCGAGTGTTCTCCCCTCCATTTACACAGCAAGAACACATGGGTTCGCGGTGTCTAGTGTAGTGCAACCGAAGCACCAAACAAAGCCAACAACAAACGGGGCGTACGTCGAAATTTTCTCGAGCGTCGCTCACTAACGGTGGTCAGAGCGACTCAAAACCTGGGAGCCCGATTCGCTGGCAATACCAACGAATATTCTCAAGGTGCAACGTTTTGGCCGTAAGAGGGTTGGTTGTTCATCCGCAGCTCTGCAGATGTGACATTGCGAGCAAATCAAGACATGACCATCGTTGCGCATGCATACCCATTCCTCAGCAATGCCGTATGGTATACTGGTATGATAGAACCCACGCTCCCTTTCATGAATTCCCCAGCCGATTTAGTCTAAATGAATAACTAACGAAGAAATCAAGGGGGGCACACACAATACAAATGGTGGCTTTGGAAAGGTCTCGGACGCCTGGTACGGTGTTTGCGTGATCATAGTGATCACAGTGATGATATCATAGCACCTGGTGATTTCTGAGATTTGTTGCTTGAGGACCTTTATACCGTACCAGGTATACAGTACCACACCTTATTTATTAAACTGACTTTCAGGTAAAATGAACGTGCAACCCGATGCACTACCAGTACGTACTGTATCCGATGGCCGTTTTGTAATGATATACCAGGTAACATCGTAAAACACAAGGAAATTCCAACGATACTGGGTACCGTACTGCAGTAGTGTAGAGTGGTTCCTCACTTGAGAGCCACGTCAGTCATAAATATTTCGGCCATTGAGTGCTACTTGAAGAAGGCTATATAGCAATAAGGTATGCCCTATCGTAGCACGCGTCCTCGCCGAGATGTTTCCGATAAGTTTCCTTGCACCGACATAATTCCCTGAGGAGCATCGCTCGGCGTTTGCACTCTCCCCGTTGCCGAGAAGGATACCTTAGAAAACCGTCCCAGGGTGTGTGTTCTGTCGCGCGTTATACCGCACAGCAGTACTGTCATCGCGATGCACCAACGGAAACAAACGCGTAAGGCTATGACTACTACTACACGACACACGACACGACACCCACCTCCCCCTTGTCCGGCATGTAGGTAGAGCGCATCTCGGCCATCAGCGCGTCATCCCCCGTCCCACCCTCTTCTCGCTTCACGCAAACAGACATCACCGAGTGGAAATAACACATAAGGCATGCCAACAACACGGGGGAGGGGGAAGGGGGGGGGGGGGTGACTGTAACAGGTTTGCCACGTTTATACATGGCCCACAAAACCGCTCGCGGGCGATATGTATTGGTGCAGTACATAGTACATACAGTTAACCCGGAAGCTGCTCGCGAGGGATGGGGTGCTACCATCTTTACTCTAACAACATAAACAGCACGGTACTGTTGCTGCGCTGTATTGTACTCCTGTGGTCATGTAACATCACATTCTAGCAGTATCCGTGTGCTTTACTCGAACGGGATCGCGCAGTGAAGACAATGTGAGGATGTCGGAAATCTTCAAAATGCAAAGCGAACCTACCGTACAAACCGCCGCCACACACGGCGCAATCGGCCACTAAAATCAGCTGGACACGCTATGTACGATACCCACTGCTTCCCACCACAGCAAGCAACCCGCTACACCTCTGCCCACACGAAAATTGTACCGGTACATATTTTGAGCAGATCGGGCGCCAACAGCAGAAGCTGCCTAGACCGCAGGTGCACAAACAGGTACAGCAATGACATCGTAGCAACCCGGACTTACGCGCCCTTCGGCCACGTGTCTGAAGCTGGCGGTACGCTGCTGGAGTGCGGAGTGCCGTCCCAGCAAGTGTGTGGACCAAGAACGAGAGTAAGCACCTCAAGAAAGGGGGGGCCAGGATCGCTCCAAGAAGAAACAACCTTGCCTTGTGTGACGCAGCGCTTTGTCCCCCGTAAAAAACAGTTAACAACCAGCTCGTGAAAAGCTAAAGACCAGCCCGAGAAAAGTCAACGACCAGTCCGCGAAAAGCTAACAGCCAGCCCGCGAAAAGCTAACGGCCGGCAAGTAAATGCTGGCGATCAGGCAACACGCAAAACAATACCAGGTATACGGGTATACGGTAGGTAGCTTTCAAGGGTTATGTACAAGTACGTATATACTATTAATAGTACCCGGGTGCATACCCTTGTATCAGCAATAAAAATCAGATATGGTACCCGGGTACGCCAGAGTATGTAGCCTACTAATGGTTGTGTAATAGTATCATACTATGTTTCATTGCAGGGGGACCATAGTAATCAGAACCAACGACACTAAAAACTACGAGTATAAATCCACCTAGTTTTCCACACCATAATACTATTACCTGGTACAGTACAGCAGTACTCTACAGAAGGTTAGGATTACTAAGTTCCCACAAAATAGTACCTTGGATCTGTCCAGCGCTTCCTTGGCCTTCTGTCCGAGCTGCTTCCCGCCTCCGCTGCCGTCGTGCCACACCGTGCCCTTCTTCTCCTTCTTCTCCTTCTTGCCGCCACCGCCTTGCGATTGAGACGGTGACATCACCTGTCAATACATAAAAAAATAGACATCATAGCGGCAACACACGCAGCGGCGCACAGCGACAGACATCAGCGAAAAGCCCACTTGTTCACATGGGGGGCGCCATTAGCCCCCCCACCCCCCTTCCACCCCCTGCCTGAAGAAATTGAAATTGCGTCGCTGGAGGAATAAAGCGCTAATTTTGCGCCAGCATACAAAAACAAATTCGAACGACTTATGTCGCAAAACTACGTACAGGTAGTGTGGTTGGTATCCACAATTTACACAGGCGAACGACCTCACTCCGTCGCCTAGAGAAACATCCCAACCTGAACTTGTTCATTGTCCGATATAAAGCACAATGAACATAACTACTGTATTGATAGTATTGATAGCAGAACCATTATACTACCGTAATATAAAAGTCCACTGCAGGCTTTCCTCAATCTGGCCAATCAGCGTTCACCTGACCCTGACCGCTGCCGACGTGACCAGCCTTGCCCCCGCGTCTCCCCTTCGCCCCCGCTCGTGCTTTCAACTGCGCCCTCGCGGCCGCCACTTCGTCCTGCTCTAAACTCGCCGCATCCGTGTCATCTGATTGGTCAGCTGATGTTTCGGTTACCCCCCGGGCTTCTGTGCTCGACAAGCTGGATGGTCCCGTCCCGGGCTTATGTATTGTCTTGGTCGCTACGGGCTGCCGAACACGGTCCGGCCAACAAGAGGAGGAACAGCAATAACGCAGCTTACAAATATTGGAGTCTTGCAAACATTAACCCTTTTACGACCCCAAACATTATCCCACACTCCTTCCAAGTAGTTTTGTCCTTAAAAACCGTTTCCGGCTCTGAAGGGGAAAAGAGTCGAAAAAATTGACCGAATTCCCAGCTGACGAAGTGCATACCTGGTGTATACAACAAAGGGTCACCAATTGGGGGGTGGTGTCCACAGACAACCAATGGCGCAAAGCAAGCCCCATCGAGTGCGTTCATCGATTAATTGAATACATGTGGTGTGTGCCACCATCTACCTGCTAAAAAACAACATCGGAGGTAAGCTCGCATGAACTGGCGTAACCCAGCGAAGCAAATGTAAAATAATGTCCATGGCGATCGAACAGCACTGGACAGCCAGACCGACAGACAGGCAGGGAGGAGAGGCACGAATACCTCCCGTCGCAGCTCAGTGTGCGCCCCACCATAGATGATGAGCAAATATGTCTATATATTTTGAAGGAATGGTTGACAAATTGAAGGGATGGTTGGGTATTTGAAGGAATGGTTAAACGGAACGGACCTTCGGTGATGCCGAGGCGCGTCTCCCCGCCGCCGCGCTTTCTTTCTCTGCTACTCTCAAAAGACCGTCGAACTGCAAGTCGAAAGGCAGTGGCAACTCGCAGGTCGCTTTGGTCGGGTCCTGTAACGACGATCCGAACCTCCTTACTATATTCTGCACGATAAGATGATTAAGAGAGATACAAGGGAAAAAGAGAGATATTGTGGAGAGAGAGGGAAATATATAGTGGGAGGAGGGGGAGAGAAAGAGAGAGACAGAGAGAGATAATAAGAGGGGGTGCGATGAGCTCAGTGGAAAAAGTGTCGCGTATGAAGCGTCGGAGAAGGCGTGTAGGATAGTAAGTCACTGGTCACCGGTGTTCCATGTGACGACAGTTCCACAACGAGCGGCCCCGCGCAGTGGAGCAGTAGCAACGTACGCACAGTTTTGTGGGCTGGGCAGAGGGTTTGGATGAAACGGAACTGAAAGAGCCGAGCGCCATGCTGATACCTTGTGAGACGCGTGCCGGCCCTATACTCTAGCAGCACAAGCCGGATCGCCGAGGAAGGGGCAAGCGATTTCAACCAAGCTGAAAGCCGCAGCATCAGCGACAGCAAACGAGGCATTAAACGGCAGACCAAGCGTAGAGCAAGCGAATCCCTAAATAAACTCTTCAAAACGAGAGCAAGCTAAACTTGGTACTGTGTTCGTTGTGTTCATTTGCCGGCACCGGCACAGAACCTCCCGCATATGGATGGTGTTCAACGCACAGCTGTCCCCACAGCCTATCAACACGATACACAGCACAGCCAGCACGGACTACAGTCTGTAGCAGTGAGAATGTGATAATCCCATGGCATGTCTTGGCACCCCTTGGCATCTCTTACCCGCTTAATGGTTTCCACCAGGTCCTCGACGTAGTTCAGTTTAAGGCTTTTCTGGTAAAGCGCCACGACCACCAGCCCGAGCTCATTCGCCAGCGACCACCTGGAACGATCGGTGTCCGTGCCACGGACGGTATGATACATGCAAGTTATGAGATACTACTGTAGTATAGCATACTATTTTACTACGATAATATACAACAGAGGAAACATAGCAGGTATGCAAGATACGGCAAGCTACCAATACAGCATGCTCCCGAGATATCTCTTGGCCTAAAAGCGGAAAAACCATTTCAGCACTCAGGCGTCACAAGGGTAACCAGGACGCTTGGTCGTTATTTCCATCTCTGTGAATTGCCTGCAGTAGACCTTACAATCTGGTCGCAGGGATCTTGGAGGGCAATTTTTACTCGCTCTTATTGGCCGAGGACTGATTTGCA
>JAYJME010000594.1:0-21326 GCA_036873775.1 Costaria costata | reverse complement strand
ATGGCAAAAAAAGATCCTACTCTGTACGGACAAGAGCTTAGAATCTCGACAGCTAAACGACCGCACCCATTGACAGTAGTAGTAACGTCTCCAAAAAACGATGCCAGGCACCATACATGCCAGAACAAGAAAGTGCGACCCTACCTACAACATAATCCCAGCACATATTGTCGCAGCTGCCCTTGCCGCCCCCGTTGAATGTGAAAGTGGAAAGCAACCTTTGTAAACCCCACGGGCAAAAACCGTGGTCGCTCGCTACCCCAACGTTTTGCGTTGGAAATTAATAGTATCAGGTATTGATTCTTCTTCCCCATCAACTGTTGCTGCCGTGCGGTCACTTCAGCTATGACACTCTGCTGTGTAACACGCAGATTCTTACCAACCGCACCCCGACCGTAACATACCGTAACACCAAGGCGGGCGAACGAATAAAACGATAAAGTGTGAATCCCGCCTCAACTCCCTTTGAAGTCGAAATAAATTACGTACGTTGGCTCCCTTCTTCTTCCGACAAAATAATCGTCGGCGAGGATGCCCCCCAGCCCTGTGATAATCGATCTACTTAGCCCGGGCTTTGCCTGTGCCACCCAAGGTGAATGCATTAGACTCGAGACTCCAGCCTCCATTCCCAATATTGTGGTGAGACGGTGGCGCCCGTTTATCCATCCACAGTGACTCGGCGAGGATAAGCCTCGAGCGCTGTTTTCACCAGTCAAGCTCGCCGCCTCCGGGCCGGCGTTCTGTTGGGTACACCTCGTCTACCTAGAGAATGCGCCGGTGGCAGGAAATATGTATAGGTAGTCGTGCAGGCGGGGGTGCGCGGGGGAGAAGATGGTTACGCGGCGCACATACAACGCTTGCGAAAGAAAAAAATCGAGACAGAGGTCACACAGGAGCGGGGGAACAAGGTCATCATACCGGCTGGAAACATCACGCGACACACTGCACCCAAGGACGCCAACGCACAGACCCCATGCATCTACGCATCGCGTTTGAATCCACGGAGGAACCAAGACGTACCTCCCAAGGAAGGTCCAGTTGAAGGTCCTTCAACCGTCGCTCCTGGTAGTACTCCTTGCGGTCAAGCGCCTTGCTGTCCGTCTCGCACCATTTTTGGGTCATCTTCGCGAGCGGCAAAAAATGAGAAGGCGGCGTGCAGGTGGGATGGGGGGAGAGCGGCGGGACTATTGGAGACAATCTAAGTGCTCTCGGCGCAGATACGAAGCGCATTTCCAATGAGCCTGACGACACTGCAACCGAAAAGACGTACGTAGAGATTGCGTCACAGCGGGCAGTCACAAGCACCAGATGGCAAGCCATGACACTCGAAGTCGAGGATGGATTGGACGTGCGTTTTCCCACTTGTGGGTGCACGTGAGCAGCACCGATACGCGGCGCGACAGCCTTGGCGCACACAGAGGCTACAGCTACATCGAAACGACAAGCGCAAGTGTTCAGGTTACATAGATGCGCGGTTGCTGAACGTATCGGCGCTCGTTGCTGACTCTGACCTGTAGCGCCACTCGCTCCCCCCTGCGGACACTCGCGCAGAGGCGCTGTCGTTCGGTGGCTTCCTCCTTCCCGGACATCAGGTCCTCGTCTTCTTTGGCGCTGCCGAAGAAGCCCTTCAGTTCGTTCTGACACCTGAAAGGGAAGATGTACGCATCGCTGAGTGCCAGTGCATCTTGATTTCGGGCGCTTGTAGTACCCAACAGACCCTAACACCAAATATAGAAACGAATTCAAGATTGCTTTGGAACACGTCGGTCACGTTCTCCAGCTCTACGCGGGGTGGAGTTAATAAAAAAACGTGCACACCGCAATCAGAAATGCATTCATAGTAAGATATTAAAAAAAAAACTGCTGACACCATTGCCTCATCAGGACGAAACAGTGTCTCTCTGTCGCTTTGTCGGGTTTCCGCGAATGCGTATGCTCGGCTAGCGCTACTCAAACTGAGCATACTCCTGATCCACCAATAGCCTTCCGATGTCCCGTCACGACACAAGACGAAGTGATCACGGAAAAAAACACGTGACACGAAGGTGTTTTCGTGTGACGATGAAAAGGAAAAAAAAACACACCTGGTGGACAAGGCCTCGTTCACGGCCGCCTCGTTGTTCCGACTCACGGGCTCCTCCATGAATTCCCACACCTCATTCCGGAATATGCTCTCCAGCAAGAACGAGTCATCGCCGCTCAAGCAAAGCAATCGCAAGAATTGGACAAGCTGCGTGGCCAACACAGCGAGCGGGGTGACGCGAGCGCGGGGCCGAGAAGGCGTAAGCATGCAAATCCACGACGAGCAGCCTCCAATAACCACGCCGCAATGCTTTTATGCACTTCTTTCCGTTAAAGTTATACTCGTGCTGTCACATTGTTGCACCGCGAAAACGAAGCATATATCGGGCAAAGTGACGCGCCGAACTAAAACGCGGCAGAAGCGGCGGCCTACCAAAAGTCGACACAAAACCAGCAATTGTGGGGAAGGTTGCTATCGTTCTCGACACTGCCTTTTCCACGCAAGCCCCTACCAAACCAGCTTCCGGTGGGCAGGTGCACTCTGGCCCTCTTCAAGCAGTGACGGGGCAAGCGCTTCTGTGCGGGTTTTCGGCTCACCTCGGCATCTGGCAAGCCCACGGCGGTGAGATCAAACGTCGCCGACGTCCCCAAACCGTTCAACTGAAGGATGTCTTCCTGCGCGCGGAGAGATGGAACACGGTTAGTCGTCGGTGACGCACAACGCACTTCCACAGTAACTACGGGGTGGGCAACAATTGTAGCACCGCAGCAACTACAGCACGATCACCAGAGGGTTCCGTCCTTCTAAACTTCCATGCGCATCCCGGTAAGCTGTCGGCAGCCGAGTGCCAACGGGGGGGTCATCTTACGTCTCTGACAGGGTTTCCTACCCCGTGAGAAGCCGCCTCGATTCCAACCACGAAAGCGTCCGAACGGCGAGACCGCATGAGCGGAGTTGCAACGGCGAACTTCTGCGAGTGCGAATCCCAGCAACGCGCGCCCAAGCTTGTCCCTACAGGCTGGGAAAAAGACACCCACTTCAACGTGTCAAGCGCTTCATTAGGGCATACCCCGCTCCCGCTCGCAAAAAGCAACTGGTATCCGAACAAGCGCTCACCTTGTCGTCGAAGAACCTGTCGTCTGCCGGAATCGTAAACTCAATCTCGCATGTCACTTCAGACCCGGACACGGGCGGTACAAACCTGACCCAGGACGGAAACATGCATTGGCGCATTGGACAGAGCATCACTTCAGGCATAGATGTAGTATATGGCCAAAGACTTGGCCATATAAATACTCGAGGTTGTCTATGCAGATGAGGTACAACACGATTTCGCGAGCGCGTCAGCCTGCACGAAAACCAGGTGTAAGCACCGAAGCGCCGCAATGGCGTCAGGTGCCGTGTACTTTGATCTAGCACGGCCCGCAAACGCATGGAACACTCAAAATTGGTATCCGCAGCATTGCCATGGTGGCGGTCTTATAGATGCAGGTTTACAGCGCATAAATATAATTTGGGACAAGATGTACAGTCAACGCGTGCATCACCCTCGAGCCCCTGCCAGTCATCCAGACAACCTACTGCCACATCTCCGTACGGCACTGCCGTCGAAAACAAAAAATCACGTCTACAACGCGGGCACCGATAGCCAGCCGCCGCAGCACGTACCCGTTCTCTTCAAGGTAGCCCGCGGCGCCCTTTGGCCCGTAGCTGACGAGAAACTCCTCGCCCGCCTCGTAGTTCCTCGCCGCTCTCAACACCACCGCTGCGGATCCAAACATTCCAGTCGAACCGCCTGTACGAGAAATTGCAACATGCGTGATAAATAAAAAAAGGAACCATTCACGCGGCGAACCGCACCGAAATACGCGAAGAGTGCGCACGGGAAAAAACCCTCCGGAATGTGGCTACCGTAGATACAATAAGAGGAAAGCACCGTACGAGCTGGTTGCATGCAAGCATGAAAACGTTAGGTTAAGCGAAGAAGGCTTAAAAAGAAACAGGGTATCATGTGTCCTCGTTCAGGCCGAGGAGTACGTATCGCTTTCCACTTTGTCAGATGCCAACTAACCTATGTCCACCGGGAGCACGACAAAGCGCGAGTCGCTTGTCTCAAGCGTGAAACAAAGACGCAATTCGCTCCAACCACGGTATAAATATTCACAGCAGCGTATGTAGCTCAACGTAGTGGGCGATACCACAAAAAAATGAAGCAAAATCTCGCACCTGTCGGCTCCTTCACTACTCGCGATGACGAATGATTCGCGAAGTCGACGAGAGGTGTCAGTCGGAGCTCCCCGTTGACAAAGAACGATCGGGACAGCGCCACCCCAACCGCCCACCGGAAGTCGTCGGGCCCAAACTTGTCGGCGGGGAAGACCTTGGGGTTCTTCTCAAACGCGTTCTGGTTGAGCCAGGCGTAGTCTTCGTCTACGTCAGCGCTGAACCCCGATATACCCTGCGCTTGTTACGGGCACCGGTCAAGGGTCCAAGACTGCTGTGACGTGGTGCAAAAACAATTCGGCTTTGTGAAAGCATACGAAGCACGTGTTGAAGAGACAACACATAACTCGTTGAACAAGACAGGCCCCATTTGGCCTCGTCACAGTAGTGGCATTTAACACGGTTTGGTCTGGGTGAACCGTACATAGAACAGCTAAGGGCCGGCCACTGAGTACTCCGATGCCCGCAGGAATAGCTCTCGGTGTTTAGCGGTCCTGCATAGAACACCAGAGTGCGTTGCAACTGCATTCAGTGCTGGCGCGAATACAGCTGGCGTGTCCGCACGGAAGGTTCAGCACCCAGAATCGACACCGCAGACTTCGCGAAAGGTTGGCGCCGCCGTGCTTCACTCACGCACCTACATACCAGTGCATGATTTGGTGACGGGTGTCGGGGGTTCTTCAAACAGCGATGAGTGCATCAACATCGAATCCCATACACGCGTACATACATAATACGAATGGCTTAACGACCAGCGAAACGATATCGGTCTATCTATCTACTCGTAGGTGAAGCACCTCGCCAGTCGGCCACACCAAGAACACAGGAGCGTTCTCCTTTCATGCGTGGCCGCCAAATTCAAGCTAACATAAGAGCTCTCGCACCACGCTGCTCGGTTTCTGGTGTCGCTTTTCGCTTTAACCGAAGCAGCACGGGCCTGTTGTCTGTTGTCCGCCACGTTAAATCATAAGATATTATCGTAAAGTACCAGGTACCTGGTAAGTTCGACCATAAACATCAACACGGCTGCCAGGGGTACCGATCGACTTGCAGACGATACGGTGCCAGGTATTGCTGTACCAAAAACCAGGTACTGCACACCACTAACAAAGCGAGACTTCGATCATTCCGCCCATCATGCACCGGGCGAATTCAATTCACGAAGTCCGCAAGCGTACAGCGAGTGACCTCCGCCAAGCCGCAGCAAAAACAGCATGACATAATCTCCGGCTCTCTCACCCGCGTCGAAGAAGCGTCCGCCAGCGCGAGAGCCTCCTCGTCCCAGAACAGGGGCATCTCGAGCTCTCCCTTTGCCGGCATCGCCGCGATCCACGGCGCCATAATGGATTTCTCTCCCAGGGCTCTCTCCCACAACAACTGCAAAGCGATTACGCCTGTGTCTCCCGTCCAACCCTCGTACCCAGTCAGGTACTTCGCAATACCGGAGTTCTTCACCCCTGCGGCGGTCACACCGAGAGATTGTGGGATCGCCAGCACCTGCTGGCCGTTTTCTACGGGCTTGGTCGTCGTGAGACCTCTGCCGCCTGATAGCGGCGACCTGCCGGCGAGGACAACATTGTCCCCGAGCTTGACCCCAGACTTGGTCAGCCATGCATGAAACGCGTCGAGAACTCCGGGCGTTACGTCCGGGTCGAAGGCCATGCGTGGCATCGCTGCAGCTCGCGGTCTTCGCGCCCCCGGATGCCCCACGAGGGCGAGACGACTGATGCAGTGCCTTCCGTGTGATAATGAATATTTTGCGTGGGAACTGCAAGAGGTTGAACATTGAGGACGGAGCTGGGACGGTAATCTGAAGGGAACGTAGAATGACTGCGCCCGACTGCACATACACATGAAGACGTTGGCCGTCAACACGGCCGTTGCGAGCACCGGTAGTACACCCATGGCTGCGTGCGAGTGGGAGATGAGCGGGCGGCACGTTGTGATCGCGCTGTTGATCATGCTGATTGTCCCCCTAAAACGGAAAGCTTCAATAAATGCGTTGAACTCCTTGGACAGAATTGCTCGATCCGCTTAGCGGCTTGAGTGCTGGACCCAAGGGCAACTCGTCCATCATCCTCTTTATGGGTTTTTTCGACCAAGACAACACTAGGCTAGAAACCGTGTGGTTCTCTGTGCTTGCAGCGATTTCCCTGATATGCTTTCCCTTCGGCATATGGCTCGGACGGCGTTTTCGCCAAATTCTCGCTGGCAAGCTCGTGGTGAGGCCCTAAACAACAGTACAATAGAGGTGGAGTTCTGCGCTGATTCGCTTACAGAATAGCTGCCAGTGCGCACGAGGAATGCAGCTGTAGCTTTCCTTTGGAGGAGAGAGGTTGCTGCTGGGTGGTGTGGTATGTTGGCCGTTGCTGCTACGAGTGCGATAGCAGCGTGGATTTCGCTTCGAAAGAAAAAGACACGATGGGCAGCGAGCCAGCTTGAAATATTCCAGGTTCTGCAGTCTACCAGAGGTACAGAGTGCAGAGTAGTCTACCAGGTACAGAGTACAGAGTCGTCTACCAGGTACGTATACTCGTAGAGGTACGGTGAAAGGTACCAGTAGCTGGTAGCTTTGAAGCTGCGTTCTGCAGACTCGAAGGGCGGAGCAATTAACCTTCTTTATGTATCAATAGTGTACCTGGTATGTAAATAGTCGCTCTTTCGTCATTCCTACCCCGCAACGCTCTTCGCAGCTTCGCAGTGCTGGGTACCCGCGATAGTCCCCGTGCTGCAAGTGGTCGATAAGATAGAAGCGAATGCGCTCCCATCCCTTGAAAATTACTTATTGCCCACTCTTCTGTCGCGCCTTTCTTCTGCTTGTTGAGGAACTTTTTCATTTTAATTTCCATCTCGCGCTCAAGAGCGTTTCCTACCTGATACCTGGTATCATACCTTCGTACGTACCTGGTACGTGTTTACTAATATTACAGGGGACCATAGTAAATAGGACCAAATATCGTTAGCAAACATAGGGAAATCTATAGGTTTTGGTGTCTACAGTAGGTTCTGTTGTGTATACAGTAGGTCCTATAAACTATGGACCAAATATTGTTAGCAACAATAGGCAAATATATAGGTTTTGGTGTCTACAGTAGGTCCTATTGTGTGTACAGTAGGTCCTATTAACTATGGTCCCCCGTAAATAGTATACCAGGGTACCTGGTAGTCGTGTAACATACGTACGTAGAGCGGGCAAGGGTGCTTGCTGCACTTACTACGCGATGCACCATAAACCACAGGTACGAGTCAGTCTACCCTCTTGTGTTACTATTAATAGCTTCTATTATACGAATCGACTTCTTATGTTGTTAATTAAGCAATTGGTTGTTATGGTCCGGCGGTGGTGACCGTGCCGTCTGGGATTATATTTTCTACATGCGTACTATTAATAAATACCTGGTACTAAATGTGGTTCTATTAATCGAGCGCAATATTATTATTCCTATTCTACGTACGTACTCACTCGTAAAAGGTACGAAAGCTTCGTAGAGAGCTCTCGTACCAGGTACTGGGATTTTTGCTCGTGTGTGTTTATTATATTATATTAATGGTAGACTTTATGTCGTAGGGCCTATGATATGGTATGATGTGATAGATCGCCGGCGCTGGAGAACTCTGCGATTGATTGTATCGGGAGCTTTGCTATTAATTCAATAATTCTACCCCAGATGTTTTGTACTATTAATACCACCCCAGAATGTTACATGCGACGGACAAGCTGGTTTTCGTGACGTCCCTGGAGACCACTTTATAAATAGATGATATATGTACTGTTGTTTGCTGCTGATGTGCAGATGCTGTTGTCTGCTGTGCTGCTGCTGGTGTGGACCTCTCGTACTACTGGTATGTACTGAAGCGGTTGTATTGCAGATACTACAGCTATTAATAGCTACGTGACGTGTGATATGAATAGACTGATGTTTCTTCTCTCACGTCTCACGTACATATGTGACCACAGAGCGTGTTTCTCCTAGGGTGAAGAATCAGCACGGACAATGGGTGCGCTGGATGTCGACTAGTAGAAGAACGGTTTAATGTGAAGAACACACACACACTGCTGTATATTCATGTCGGAAAGGGTGCTCTCGGGCCAGGGGGCGGACGAGAGATCACATGAAAGATCTGATGGCAGTTAGAAGGTGGGTACACCATGCTCCATCAATTCGGCAAGATGCACCTTATCAAATACCAGGAAACGGCTATAGATGTTCCTACGAGTCGTGTTGCATGTTGCATACCACCTGGTATTGCAGTGCGCGACAGCTCCTATTGTGACAGAGGGCTCGCGGCTTATTGTGATCTCAACGTTGAGGCTATTGCATACTGGTAGGATTTAGAGTAGCGTTCCTCGCTGCACAACAAATGCTGATCGGCAACGTCATACCTGGTACAAAAAAAAACTCAGACTGATAAATTATAATGGTAACATACCCTATTATTATTAATAGTATCGCGTACGGTACTACCAGTACAACAGTACGCCCAACACGAACGTGGCCTGGTCTACAGGAGTTCTGTAGTAGGCGTGTTCTTGTTTTTGCCCATTCAAACTTGAGACGTAACTGGGCCGGGGCCGGCAGTAGCAGCAGCAGCAGCCGCGGAAGCGGAGGGTTTGGTGTGTACCATACCCGGTATCTGGTATATTATGGCTTGTATGATGTTACGCGGGGGCTTCACGGGCGGCCTGGATGGCCACTGGTCGTTGGCTTGAGTTGTGCCCAACGTTCACAGGGATGTGGCAAAGCATCAAGGTCAGCCTTAATTCCGTGAGTTGGGAGTGCTACTATTAGGACCATAGTAAATAGAACCAAATATAGTTAGCAAACATAGGGAAATATACAGGTTTTGGTGTCTACGGTAGGTTCTATTGTGTCTACAGTAGGTCCTATTAACTATGGTCCCCCGTAATATATTTGAGTTTCGTTTTCGCACCCTACACACTGCCCGCCAAGGATAATACGAGTGAGTGGTGTGCTCAACCCCATTGCTGCTGCTGTTGTGCTGCTGCTGCTGTTGTGTGGCTCCATCTATTCCGCACGAGATGGTCGACCGCATGTCCTAGCTCGGCCGATATACGCACGAACAACAACAACTGCTGTATTGACACTTTACTGGTATAATATAGGGTTTCCCCTATAAATTAAATAGTTTAAACGAAAAGTTGTCAGTAAGTTGATTTTAATCGCAGTTGCTGGGAATACAAAAAGCCACCACCCCGCTTTCGGACTTTTGGCAAAAACAGCTGCAAAAACCAAACTGGCAGCTGGTACTCGTACGTACGTAGCAAGCAGCAATCTTTTGAAAATAAGGCAAGCGAGCGACGTACCAAAATTGTGGTTTTGAAAGCACCAAACTGTGCCTCGAGCACCACGCACAGAACAAAAGAACCCGTATACCCGCTTGGTGCGTTGGTGGTATTAGTAGGACAAAGCCGATGTTGCAAATTTTTAAGCAGTGGGGGGACCTGTAGCTGCCGTCGTCGGGACCCGCGTCCGGTGGATCTCTAAAGAAGCAGTCCGAAAAAAGCACAGCAGCAACATTTGTTTCGCAAGAGATCTAATCAACTTTTTCCGAGCCACGCATCTCGCACGAACCAAGATCGACTGAAATTCCCCTACCCGCTTGCTGCGACGGTGGCATGCTGATAAGTAGGAACAAGACGCTGCTGAGTTTCAGCAGGGTGTGCGATAGCTGCGGGTTAGTTTGTGCTCTCTGCTGCTTGCTGTGCATTCGCTGTTGTGGCTGCCCCCCCCCCAAAAAACTGCTGCTGGTGCTTCCAAGCTCCAAGCATATCACGAAGCTGCTGTCATGACACAAAGGAAAAGAGTTGCTCCCGCCGGCACTGCTTTCCGCAGCGGCCCGCCCGCCCGCCAGTCTACCCAGCTCCTAAACTGCGTATCCTTCCCCACTTCCCAGGGATGTCTGCTGGGAGGTGTTCGATTGCGAGACGACTGTCCGAGTCGGCGTCTTGCAACCTATGTGTGGAACCAACAAAACAACCCTCGCGTGTGCTCACAAATCTACATTCCACGAGGGTAGGGCTGCCGACGGTGCGATGCGCAGCCAAGAAGGCTCGCGTATGCAGTACGAACAGCAGGTTCCCTCGGAGAACGGCCCTCGTCGTGTGTGCCGCCTATACTGCTGTTGTTGGGCTATGGAGAACCTCTTCTTTCCCTCTTCTCTTTCGCGAGGCAATTGCTATAGCGGTAGGCTGTTATCCTCTGCTGGAACGAGCTCGTAGCAAATAGTACCGGGTGTTGCCGCTTCGCAAACCTACAAAACCTGGAACAGGATTGGACAAAGGATTTTGACAAAGTCGGAAATAATAAGGCCAACTCTTATGGGAAACGAATCCATAACAGGATTTTTCAACACCTTTGACGGCTTTTTCTCCCGGGGACGTTGGAAATTGTCCCCTGCTACCTTAGCGAGCTATTGTTCAATTTTCGAGAGGAATCTAGTGGTATTGGCCGATTTTGCAGCCTCGAATTTCCAACGGATGGTCAAGAGTGGCCAATTGGACCAGTTTCGATTTTTTTATCGAAACCTCGGGTGAAAAATACAAAACGGGCGGCCAGTTTCTATTTTTTTATCGAAGCTGGGTGAAAAATAGAAAACTCGGCCAGGTGGCCATCCATTGGAAATTCGAGCTTGCAAAATCGGCCGATACCACTAGATTCCTCCTGAAAATTAACCAATAGCTCGCTGAGAGAGCAAGGGATATTTTTTAACGTCCCCGGGAGAAAAAGCCTTCGAAGGTGTTGAAAAGTCCTGTTCTGGATTCGTTTCCCATAAGAGATGGCCTAACGACTGGTTGCGATTTTTTTTTACAAGTTTCCCCTGCGGCGTAATTGAGAAACTTACCAATCCCAAGCAGCCGGATGAAATACCTGCCTTTTTTTTTAAGAGGAAACTCTATAATACGTGTCTTGGTCGAATGACCGACACACATATTAACCCCTTTGGGCCCCCGAAATATCGACCTAACCAATGTTAACGTTGGTCTTACCAACCGCCTACGAGAAGCGTGAGCGCCCAGCAGCACGGGGAGGATCATGTAGCGCCCGGGCCGTACGACCCCAGGAAGTTTAATTCGGAAACCAATTTTTATCATCCCCCAACCACGCAGTGGGCGTTGCGGTAATCGTCACGTTTTAGTGCCAACTTTGTTATTACAAGAAGTAGCTACGTACTTCGAAGTATCTACTATCTATTGACCGGGCCTACCTGTATATGCCGACAGTAGATTTGACTTTGCTTACGTCCGAGAAGCACGCGATATTACACCTGCAGTAATAGGGCCTACCTGTATAGGCTGACAGTATATTTGACCTTACTTACGCACGAGAAGCACGCAACATATACTGCAGCAATACTGTGCCCCATCAGATCCACCCGGGAGCTGAGCAACGAAATGGCGATCAGTCTTGGCGCCATGAACCCAGAACATATGGAGAGAAGTAGCCCATCATAGATCACTTGTCTCAAGCTTAGCTTGCCAGCAAGACCAGGGAAGGCACCGAAAAGCAAAACTTCAGACCCCTCTCCCGCCCACCCTACGGACGTAGTACGAAGCTGCTTTCAGCGCGTTGATTTCATTCCCAGAGACGAACACTGCGCTGAACATGCATCTAGCGCAGAATTTACCTAGGGCGAGGCTCGCCTGCTTCGGGGCAGCAGGCCTTATCCAAATCCAATACTTCCTACGAATGACCGGCAGCAGAGGGGAGGTAAGAGACTGTGGCCTGGTGACTCTGAGCGAGATAACATTATGTACCTGTTCTTTCCGTGGGTTAATACCGGTTTAACTTTTTCTAGAATCTACCGGTACCTCGTAAGCCGACATTGCCTATTTTGGGTGTCGTCACTCTGTCAGCCCTCCGTTATGGCTGGACCATTAACCCCCCCCCCCCGCGCATCCCTCGGAGCTGTTATACCACCCTCGACCGGACCGTAGCTTGCTGGAATGTACCAACGGGAGCCAATACGCCGGTGTATATGGTAGGACAATACCGGCGTGTGCTTGCGCCATTCTGCCAAGTGTTGTACGATTATTGCGACCATCAAGCTGCGCAAGTATGCATACGAGGTACGCGGTGCTGTTGCTGTATACCAGGTATACCCGGTACTGCTGCGACCGTATACACGAAGTATATATATACCAGGCACAGCACGAGATACCCGGTACTGCAGCTCAAGGTGGCAGCGAGGTAGCGATGTCGAGTTTCCATTGTTCCGCTCTGTGGATCTGCGCGATCTGATACCACAGTCCCCTTGCGTGTGTCAAGGGGACGATTACAAGTGTCTACTGTCCCGCCAATACCGTACTGCAGTAAGTTGTAAGTTGTGCAGTATTCCTGTGGTACGTGCGCGCCGTAAACTATGCTGGATAGCCCACTACCGCCTGCGCTCAAGCCCACACAGAACCCCTTTGAGGCTAGTAACGTTCGTGATGTCCTTGATACGTGCACGCTTGCATACAGGATACATGCCAGAAACTCATGTACATCTGGGCTTGAACACGCACTACAGATTACTGCTGTTGCCCAGCGTGGAATTAACGGTGTATTTCTCGTGCATACATCGACGGGGACAGTCGACACCTCCCCCAGCAACGTAGTTCTGCCGCGAATATGGCAGCGATGCGGGAACAAAGCACGTCGAGGTATTGTCTATTGCAATCGGCATTTTTTACTTGATCTTGTTGTACAGTAAGAGCTGTGACGAACCCAACTGTTTTTTGCACCTACATACTACGTATCTCCTCCCTGTGCACATTGATTGAATACACAAGACGGTATACGTAGTACGAAGGACCTTTGGCCGCCCTATACTTCGTATCGAGAGGCCGTCTTTTTTATGCAGGCGGTTGCATTCAGAGTTAATTGTGTTGCCAACCCAAAGCCACCGCCCAGTATCGATTAACGGCCTTATTCTGACCGCCTTGTATCGGTGCCAGTGCTGGATAAGAACCTAGCTGCGGGTGTGATATTTCTGCTCGACGATACGTAAGGCTGGTGAAGATATGTCTGCTCGCAGTAGATCTTGCCCGTCTCACGCGTTGTACTTTCGTATACTGTTTTTGTCGCTATCGCTTCGGCTAATTATGCTACTCTGCTGGAACTCCTGTGGTGTGACTGCCTCCGTTGCAAGGTTTAGTTGTCGGGAATGACTTGTCCAACAGCGGGCTACTACGAAATTAAGCGTAGCAATGGTCGGTATAAATCACACCCGACGCGGAGAATACAAGGAATAGTTGTGTCGAAATTGTTGCTCGAAGAGTTCGCGTACCTCGTGGTTCTGGTGTTGGTTATTAACTAGATCCGCCATGTCGCGGTCCTTGTCCCCGTCGATCGTGCCCTGCATGTGCAGCCGTCCCAAACCGGCCCCCACCTCGCCACTCCAAGCTGTCCGCGTAGCCGAGGTGCTACCTGTGCTCGCTCTCTCTGCCGGGACCTCAGGGGCGATGGCATCGTTGCTCGGACCGTTGTCGTCCTCCTGCTGTGCTGTCACCCTCAGTCTTGCTACCCCCGTCTCGTGCATATCTCCTGCTCTGGGGGTTGATGTGCCCTCCGCTGTAGCTACTATTTTCCCTCTCTCCGTTTCCCTGTGTAACAGGACGCAGTCAGAGGAGGCCACGAGTAAGCGAGGGGGTAGGGTCAGCGTGACGACATTATCGGCCAAACGAGCTTTTGTAGGCATGTGCCAAAATCGTTGAGAAGATGAGCCGCGCCGGGAGTGCTCGATCGCCCCAGCTCCGTGTAGCACGTATAACCAAGTTTTTCCTCCTGGTGCCGACGCCGAATTCAGGACGATGGGATTCAGGCGCTTCACGAGCTACATCCGGTGTCCCTCGTTGAAGCTTCCGTCGTTAGTGGAAAACCAGCGTCCGGGGTCGCATTTGGGTGGAGTACCCTGCTCGCGTTCTCACCATCCATGAGAGTTGCGCGCGCGGTAAGTCCGTGGGTACAGTTGTCGCCTTACCCCGATCCGGGCGAGAGTCAGGCGGCATGGTGGGCACGGGCGCCGGAGCTGGCGCCGGGGCACTGTCTGGTGTGGACGTGGCGCTCGTGGATCGGCGCGGCATCGTGATATCCCTTGTCTTTGTCCTGTGTCTTCCCTTTTCTTGCTGGCAAGCTAGGATTGAAATAGGTGATATCTGATGATGGTCTGCTTCTTCTCCCTATATCTTCTGGGTTCGTGGTGCCCAATCTGATTACGATTTTGTTGCTCGGCTCCTGGATAGATCTGACGGGGGCACAGTAATACTGGTGTGATAGGAAACCAATGTCACTGTCTTCCGCGAGGAGAGAGAAGGGAGAGAACACAAAAACAATACGAGATGGTGTCATCATAATCATAGCCACAAGTTCCTCCAAATCAATAATTGTTTTCCATTTGTTTTCATTTCCCCGATCGTTTCTATGTCGATGCTGACGAATGGCATGCTAGGGGTGTCGTTCCATGATTTTTCTGGGGCTACCCATTTGAGGAGCTCTATATCTCCAGCCAAAATGGGCATGTATCTACCCACGTTGCTCGAATCGCTTGGAATGCAGTGTACTGATGCAAGTCCAGTACATTGTGACTGCTGGCGCAGTCAGTTTCCTCTCTTCTGACCGAGGTTGCCAGTGCGCAGCTTTACGGAGTTGGTGACTGCCGTACCGCTGCTACTGGTGATGTCGTAGATCAGCCTGCTCTGCGCGAGAGATTTTATCGCACGTCCTACCTTTGACACATCCAAACAACAGCAACAAGCCACAACAACAGACAACAACAATAACAACAACAGCAACAACAACAACGCAGTTCTACGTTGTATACGAGTATAAACATCCGCTTGACAAAAGGATATTGTTCTTGGTGAGAACCCCGAACGTTTGTCTGGGTGGCGATCCTTCTGAAGAATAAAGGATGTTGACCTTGCAATCTGGCAGGACACCCATGCACCTTCACCGCAGGACCCAGGACGCCGTGCACCCTCTGCCTCAACGTCCCCATTGTTGTTGGCTGCCATGGGGGTCTCTGTCCCGATCACTCGTCGTACTCGGCGGGTCAAATCTCTACTTCTTGCCCCCAATATATACACGCTATATACATAACCGCAACAAAATCTGGGTGACATGTGTTTGCCAAGGGGCGTTCCTGTCGTGGATGCAGCCGCTCGCACGGGTTCTCACGACGGTTTCGCGGGCAGGGTGGCCGATGCTCCTGGAATACCGGACGTCGTAGAACACGCACCCGAATAAGTTTCACGCCGCAAACACGCCTGTGTCGAGAATAAGTCACGCAGCGCGCCAAGTCACTGACGGCGTAGGGTTTTACGGAGACCCCGTACTAGATACCGACGTTGAGAGCGCGCGTTTGTGCATATGCGGCGCTGGCGGCACGGGTCAGGTGCACCGGTCGTTGCAGCCGTGGCGCGGGCGTGCCTTGGCGAAGAAACCGCCCGAGAACATCAACGGCTAGAAAGATCCACAAACATAAAAGTTTTAGCTGCGCCTGGGGACTGTCACTGCTATATACCAAGTATCTATCTATCTATCTATCTATCTACATATACTTGGTATATTATGAGGAGTTGGGTTCCATTGTTTGCGGGCCCGGCCAGGTGGTGCTGTGTACGTTTCTGCTCAATACAGAGAATACAGTATTGAACAACAAAACTCCTAAATACGGCGTGAACTCTCGAAAACGAACAAGATTCGACGAGGAACAGCTGGCGCTACTGCTGAATTTGTGCACCCTCGGCATGATGAAAAACAGAGGTAAGTGTACCGGGCCGCAGAGAGGTGCGATTCTGATAATTGCCGTGACCACTGCGTGTTGTGGAGAAGGTCGCCGAGCGTAAAAGCTCCTGCGAGTTAAGCGGGAGAGTCGAAGTTGCTCCTAAACACCACAGTAACAAAGGCTACCCACCTCGTTGAAAAGTCAAGCGGACGAAACAAAATGGCCTCATTTATAACACCTAACAAAGAGGTCTCGAAGCGGGTGCTATGTATATAACGCGCATACGAATACAGTGGCTACCCACCCCGCTAGCAACCGGCGTTTTTATCGAGGGCGGACTAAATTGCATTGTTTTTGTCGCCAACCTTCAGCTCACGAGCCGAATGCTATTTTTTCAACACACACATGAGTAAAGAGGCAACCCACTCCGATAAGAGCAGTATGCTGTTTTCCCGGCCACTAGAGAAAACTAAGTCGTTGTAAATGTGGCAACCAACACCACCGCCAGCTTGTCAGAAAGTGGTACGTACTACATCGCCAGTCAGCTTCTCTCCAGTCGGTGCTCGCTAACACTGTTTTCATGTTGTACAGCAACAAGTAGCATCGGTTCGGCACTACTGTGCACCATGCTCGTACCCGTAGCCTCTGGTACTCATAGCCTCAAGAAGGACAGCAGACAGCTTGATTTTCTTCGATTTGTGATTCTTACCGTCTCCCTACTTCTTCATCCCCCTCCCTTCGGGAACTCAGGTCCCGGGTTACATACCGGGCGCTGTGCCCCCCTCCCCATCACGGTGCATGCGTTCATTGTCATCGCGGGAAAATTTCGGTATTTTCTTCACTCGTCGACTCACGCTATGTTGTGAGTACACACGCTATTATTGAGTCCCCTTCTGCAGCCTTGGTTTGCACTGTTGCTGTGGAAACCCGAGGACCGCATGATTATTTTTGCTCGGCAGGTTTCTTTTCAGGAATTGTCGACGTGTCCTGACCCCAACAAGTACCGGACTTTACTACAGTTCCAACGAGTTAGCTGCTAAGTAGAGTATGGGTTGCGGTCAGTTGAAAAGGGGTTGCGTTTTTTTTTAGCTGCAATTTGTCGGATGACAAACAAGACAACAAAAATCGAACAAAAACAGCGAACAACCACAGCAACAGCAACAATAATACCAGCAACGACCGTTACGTTCTATACCAATGCCGATTCCACGAACGACGACAGGTGTTTCTGCGACAGGCCAAGGATTGGCATCTGTCGTCACGTTTCCGTCCTGGTCTGCCGGAGGCTTTTCGTAGGAGACCTTGGGCTAGAGGCGTTTGGCTGGGGGTGTTTCGCTAGAGACGTTTCGCTCAGGGCGTTTCGCCGCATTGACCGGTGGTGAACATGCCACGCGTCTGCCAGAAGTGCCGAACGCAAGCCACGTTCTATTTTGTGGGAAATAAGTCGACGGCGTTCTGCGCGAAGCATGCCGAGGACGGTATGGTGAAAATCAGTAGCATGGAGTGTTTGCATGAGTACTGCACGGAGATCTCGAGCTTCAACTTCGAGGGAAGCAAGTCGGCAGCATTCTGCCGTCAACATGCCGAGGACGGCATGGTATACGTCCTCCGTCGGCGGTGTTTACAGGACTCGTGCACGAAGTGGCCGTTTTACAATTTGATGGGGAGCAGGCCGGCAGCGTACTGCAAGCAACATGCTGAGGATGGCATGGTAAACGTCCACACACGGCGGTGTTTGCGTGACTCGTGTATGAAGGGACCGGTTTTCAATTTCGAGGGAAGAAAGCCGGCTGCGTACTGCCGTCAACATGCTGAGGACGGCATGGTAGAGGTGCTCTATCGGCAGTGTTTGCATGACTCTTGCACGAAGCGGCCGTTCTTCAAATTCGAGGGAAGCAAGCCGACTTTGTACTGCCGTGAACATGCCGAGGACGGCATGATAGACGTGCGCCGTCGGCGGTGTTTGCATGACTCTTGCACGAAGCGGCCGTTTTTCAATTTCGAGGGAAGCAAGCCGGCTGCGGCTGCGTACTGCCGTGAACATGCCGAGGACGGCATGGTAGACGTAGTCTATCGGCCGTGTTTGCATGACTCTTGCACGAAGCGGCCGTTTTTCAAGTTCGAGGGAAGCAAGCCGACTGTGTACTGCCGTGAACATGCCGAGGACGGCATGATAGACGTGCGCCACTGGCGGTGTTTACAGGACTCTTGCACGAAGTGGCCGTATTTCAATTTCGAGGGAAATAAGAAGCCAGTGTTTTGCAAGCCACACGCCGGGGACGGCATGGTGAACGTCAACAATAACTACGAGTATTGCTCACATGACTCATGTAGGATGAAAGCGAGGTTTAACTTCGAGGGAAAAACGCCGGCGGCATACTGCAGGCAACACGCTGAGGATGGCATGGTGGACATCCATAGGCACTGTTTATCTTACGCCTGCAAGAAGAAGCCGAGTTATAACCTGGAGGGTAAGAAGACGCCGGCGTACTGCGCTCGACATGCGGAGGACGGCATGGTGAATATCTGGAACCTGCGGTGCAAACATAACTCTTGTACGGAGCGACCGAACTTCAGTTTCGAGGGCTGGAAACAGGCGTACTGCAAGCTGCATGCTGACCAAAAAAAGGTTGTGCGTTTAGCGGATGGCTCGAGCACTGTTGTCGACGTTGCTCTGGGTGTACCAATCGACAATGCCCCCATTGCATGCGTTTTGGTGAAGAAGGAGATCTCAGTTAGTACGGTGACAAGCACGAGCGTCGAAGCTCTGAGTGAGCCGCCGGGTTTCTTTAAACGGCCGAGGCAGGAAATCGATGGGAAACAGGCCACCGACTGCCGTGATCGTGCCCCCCTCGAGGACGGGCCTATTGGGCAAACTGTGGAGATCACTCCCAAAAAGGAAGACTGGCGTACATAGTCGTCTCTTGTCTCCAGGACGCAGTTCAACGTCAAAAACGAGGAGGCGCTGGAACGCCCGCGAGACGGACTCGTTACCGCATTTACACCTAGCCGTCACCTGTGAACAGGATACGCACGGAACTCGGGAACGCGTCACCATGCTCAGATCGAGCCCTGTAGACCCCAAGTGTGTACGTACTGGCTCCTGGTTTGGTGTTTCTCGATGGATAAGGCGGTCCGCCTGCCCGGGTTCAGGTTTGGGTTGGGGCTAGGATTAGTGTTTTTTTAGGGAAACGTCAGAGACAGCAAACGTTCCGACTTTTGTTGTACATTTGGGGTTCTCTTGAAACAAGGTCCCCCCTGTATACACACTTGTAACTGACTTCGTCATGGAGCTGAGTTATCGTCTACTTATTTTGACCGTTTCTATCGTAGAATTTGAACTGCTTTCTCCGGCGTTACAAGTACCATACACCATACAAACAGTCGCCGCGATCTCATAGCTGATCCAGATGCAGGCAAGGCGGGTCATCACCGTTCGGGATCATTGAAGACGAAGGTGGTGGGACTGTATTACGGAGTAGTTCTCCGGGCTTCAGCCAAGGAGTATCAAAAACAGAAATTATGGAAGTTGTGTCAAATCAGCAGTCTAAAACCACTATGAGAGTTGGTCCAAATCAGCAGTCTAAAGCCACTGTTGAGAGTTGGTCCAAATCAGCAGTCTAAAACAACTTTGAAGGTTGACCGCGCAGTGGGCACACGAAAAACGTCATCGGTTGACCCCGGAGTGGGTATAGTATAAACAGCATCTTTACCATCAGTCCCAACTCCGTTCGTGCCTAACAAAACGATGATCCCTTGACAATTATGCAGTTACTCCGGCAACTGGGCATAGAATCGCAAACCGATTCTTCCTTAACCATCTGTGGTATATCCTGTTGTGGCTGCCTAGCTCACGTAGTACCGACAGGTTTTCGTCAGGCAGCACGGCACGGCGGGGTTGTCTGTATGTCCCGCAGAAAAGCCACAGAATCGCGAGCACGCCTGACTCTACCTTGCATTTTTCTTCCCCTATGCCGAAATGGTGCGGATTTTTCGCCAAGGTCTTGGCTTTAGGCCCCTCGTAGGTGCTCACGAAGCGTCGTCTCAGCTGTTTGTCCACAGGATGATCGCCGCCTTGCGACTTTTACTGCCTCTGATCCGAAGAAATGTGGGATTTCAAATCAGAAACACAAAAACGGTTTTCCACAACGTTCCTCTTGCCGACATCACAGGGCTGCAGGGGGGTGCAAGGGTTGCGCGAAGCAGCTCGCAGCGCATTGTTGTCTGTGCATAGGGTATGCTTTTACCTCCACGTGCAGTTTGTGTTTTGTTTACAGTCCTTGGGCTTGTCGTATGTACTTGGCGCTCGGGGATGCCTGCAAGCGGTGATGATAATAGCAGTCAGCGTGGCGCCCAGCGGCGGCATCCGTTTTTTGCACACAATTCCGATGCAATCACAGAAGAGTACCACCAACAATATTCGGCACGAATTCGTACTGATATGTTCTACAGTAGTACGAAATCGTACTGATATGAAACGGTTCACGCGGTGATTCGGCAGCCATTTTTATTTTTCCTATCCTCTAAGCCGGTGATCCACATGCCATTTTATTTTTGGTGATCCAAGCCGGTGATCCACATGCCAGTTTGTGTTTGATGATCCTTCAAACACGGTGATCCTATAACGCAATCTATAGGCCCCTTCCCAATTCTCTGAGTTGGTGGCGCTAGGAACCCCTACGACCGTTGTGAGTACCAGGCCTCTGTCACGCGCATCTTTGCGTGTTGAGCGATTGGCGAATGCTGAGGTGCGTCGGTCCTCTACAGTAGGTGAGTGTTAAACATACCTGGTATTGTGTTTTGGGCCTGCTTGCGTGCTATGGAAAGTTGCAGCAGAGTTCCTACAGTGTCTGCCTGTTACGAAGCGCACGATATCGTTACTCGGGCTTATAATGCATAAACTCATATTTCTATAGCTTGACCTGGTATGTGCATTCGGGTATCAGCCAAGGCCATAGCTCATGCGATTATGTTGCGCAGCAGTTGTGGTTCCCTCGTTCTTTGTGAGCACGAGTTTTGATACTACAGCTGCGCTGATGTCGTGCTGCTGTGTGCTGTTTGTGTTTGTGCTTCCTCCTATCGTATATAGATCGTTACAGAGTTCCCGCCTCTAGCTCACCAAGACTCTTCTCCTGCCTTACCTGGCGTGCAATCGCCACCTGGAGCGTGAAACAAAGTATTTCAGGGTGCTTGACCCAGCTGTTTGATGCTGTTGCTGTTGCTGCTGCTGCTGCTGCTGCTGCTGCAGCGGAGCGAGTATTGTCGACGGGATTTGCGGATCGGATCGGTGGATCGAAAAAGTTTTTGAACGACATAAACACACGATAACACAACACACAACAGCCAACAA
>JAYJME010000593.1:0-21335 GCA_036873775.1 Costaria costata | reverse complement strand
CTACGGTACGTGCTTTGCTTTTTATCGCGAGAAGAGTTCAGCACTTTCTTCCCTCGTCGACTCGCGTCGAATTCTGTGGGAAGGATTGGAATGGATTATACATGGAAACTGGAAACTGCCGCCGACACGCCGACCCTGCGCCGACCTCACTTCTCTCACGAGGTCGGGCTATTATAATTATAATATGGCACGAGAACGAGTGCATCTCTTCTGCACTACCTCGTCAAACAACAGCTTTCATATCTGAGGGACGATGCTCCCGAAGTCTAAAACGTGTTCACATGGACCACTTTTGGCGTGTTCGTACCTGGTTTGAGCCTCGGAGGTCGTTCTGGAAAGAGTTGATCGACAGCAGCGCCAGCTCGCGGCACTGCGAGTCGTTGTCGGCGTAGTGGACCAAGTATATATACACCATCTTCTTCACCTCCACCGAGCGCACCGCCATGTTCTTCACCACATCCGAGAAGAACTCGCTCACGTCCCGACCTTTGCTGACCATCGCAAGGAGCCACTTCATCCCCTTGAGCTTATCGATGTCCTGTGTTGCGAAGTAATGGCACGTATTGCAAATTAACCTCGAAGGAACTCCTTGGGTACGCACATAGAGACTGGAGAGCGGAAGGAAGGCTGAGGTCACGCATACCGGTATACTGGATTTAGGTACCAGAGCAGGCTGCAACATATGAAGCACTGACGAAAAAATTAAGCAGCAGTACCGACGTAAACATAACACGTCGTGGTTTGCAGAGCAAAGTTGCGACAGCCTACAACGTTGTTGTGCTGTATTACCCTGGGCAGGCTTAACAAGTCTGTACAGCAGTGGAATTCCACCAGACATGTACTCCGCAAGCTTGTATTCACGCGGCAGTACGACTAACCTTTGGCCTGCTGAGGTATTCTTTGACCTTTCCAGGGTTCATGGACTCCTCGAAAAAGTGCGCCTCTCCCTGCAGAGCTGCCATCTTGCTCGTCATATCTTAGCCGTCGCTGTTGAAAGTATGCGTCCGGCACAAATCCGGCGGGTTCAAGCTCCGCAGCTGGGGTTGCCCTGCCACCAGAAGCCGAGAAACGCACGGCAGAAGCAACGAACAATGTGGGGAGATGGCGTGAGGGGAGTTGCTGTCGTAAAATAAGGCGTATTGTAAGAGGGGCTGAGACGCCTACTAATGTCCACACTGCGTGATCATCAGCCCAGCCCGGCAGAGACTGCAGATCAGACGAGGGAAAGGGAAGCGAGGCGAGGCAAAGCTATAAAATCGTTGAGACATGGAAATGGACGATGACATGAGCATGGACATGGACATGGACATGAACATGAGTTTCGTCTTCTCGTGCGACGTGGGCCCGCTGCTTTTCGGCTGGTGGACGGTCAGCTCGTGCACCTCCTTGTACCTTTCGTTCATTCCGGTCATCTTCCTTGGAATGGCCCGCCATTGGGTGTTCAACTGCGTGTCTGGGGGGAAGCCCAGCAAGGCGAGACCAGACTCGGCATCACGGACAACAGCCCTCCTAGACGCGAATGGGTTTGAGACATCTTCTTCCAGCTCGCAAACGTGAGTTGAACTAACACTGTAAAGTACAGCAGCAGTACACCGTAAATCGACAACCTGCAATCCATCAGTTGCTCCGCTTTTCGTGACGGTGGTGTACTCGTAGGTGCGGAGTGCGGAGGAGGGCCTGTATCACCCGGTTTTCAACTTGAGGAGCGCTCGGTACAAGAGCTACACTATCGTGGTATCTGATGCGCTGGTACAACATTACAAACAGTGATAGTCTTTGATCCGCAAGTATCGGTATTTTCATGTTGGGGCCTTGCCCGTGGCTGTGCTGCTGTTGAAGGCGCTGCAGGGGGCATGGAAAGTGGAAAGCCTGGTGTAGACTAACCTGGTACGAAGGGCCGGTCTGGACGTAAATGTAAGGACCGTTTGATATTGATATTTATTTATAAGCGGTATTTATATTTCCGTCCAGAGTGGTACAGCAGTATACCAGGTACCCGGTACTGGATGTCAGTATATCTGTGAGAGCACCACACGTGTACCCTGTCCAGCAGCGTATTCACAGTCAAGAATCAGCATCATGACAAGTACTGGCACTCGAACTGCTGGGCTGGACACATCAGCCCAATACCGTAGTTCAAAATTTCAGAGCACTTTAGCGCGTGATGCGATTACGTACTTACTATAATACCGAGCTGCACCAGTACTACTCTGTAGTGCGATGGACCCAGATGTAAACATACAGGGATCTGTAGCGGCTGTGCTCGGAGCTTAGAAAGGCGCTGATGCACAGCAGTATATCGCCCACAGCGAGCGCCAGACCACAGATTGGCCCCAGCAACCGCCAGACCACAGTTTGGTGTTTGATCGAAACCGTGATATCGTGATGCCAGGAATGTCAGGAATACCAGGTACTACTCGTACTGCTGTACCGGTATGCTGGAACTGTATGTGATTCGTACTGGTATAGACTACCCGTATACCTGACACCTGATACGGGTACCTGGTATACCAGGTATGTATGTCGTCGGTTTTGAGTTTTGAGTGCAGCCTGCAATGTGCAATGAGCAATCAGCCAAAACGCTTGATGCGCGCCCTTTGTCGTTGAGTAAATTTACGGGAGGGTGGGTAGGAAAAGAAACCACACCTTCAAACCCTGCGCGCGAAATAATATGGCCTGCGCTTCGCCTCATGACTCCGCGACGTTCCCCGCTCGGCCTACGTACCTGGTACATATTACACGAATAAAACAACAATTACATACGAGTACTCGTACGTAAAACCCTCTCGTTTTGCTCGTGAAGCTCACGTCCACTTGTGATGCGTAAGTTATTCCAAGCCCTTTGTATGTATCTCCCTGACTTTTGGTGCTCTGTCCACTTTCATGCCGCGCGTGTTCGAGGCTATGATATGTTTTCATGCACATTTTCTGAAATGCGGATTGGTACACGAGTTTTCTTTCTGTCTGCTTCCTTCCATCCTGGAACCATAGCCACCCTCTTACCCCCTTCCGCTATCTAGCATACCGATATTTTTTAGTGTCGAGGCATAACATCAGCCGCCGACGTGAAGTCAACTATATACTATTTACATATACCTGGTAATCCTTTCACTCCTGCACTCTACAGAAACACTACTTCTGGCTCTTATTCCAAGTGGAGTGCCTTGAAAACGGGAGTGCAGTCCTAAATGGGAAAATACCGAAGTAGCTGAAGAGTTTTCAGCAGCTCGTCCGCGATAAAAATGCCACCATATTTCGACCTATTAGCAAGAAATTCCCCGGGATACATGCAGGGTGTCCGAATATCCCGTATGGTATTCCAGGTATTTTACACAGCAGTTAACTGCTGTGCATTGTAGTTCCCTTGTCTCGTAACTGGTACATTTCTTACACAGTTTACTCAACTCGTACATGCCTTGTCAATCATATCATACCGGTACTACTACACTGCAGCTGCTGTACCCTGTGCTGCTGTACCTATTGGCACCAGGTTTATTCCGCCGCATGCTGTCTTTCTTCCCGTTGCCCAAATAACAGGTTGTTATACAAAAAATATAAAGAGTTGTTTGTCAGCAGGAGATAGTAAAGTATATATGAATATAATACTACCACGGAGTATCTTTTCCAACCCCCATCCCCGGGTTTCCGGGTGACTCTAACCTCTAGATATTTACGGTGCAGTAGGTTACGCCGCTACTTTGACGCGCTGCGTTCGGACCTTTCGGCTGGTTCGTGCCGTAGCAGAGAGCGGGTGCATCAGCTTGGTGTTGCACCCACAGAAGCTTGTGATTCTCTTCAGATTGGTCATCCGCGTTTTCTCAACGGAGGTCTACACCTCGACTTTGGCGTGCTACTGCGGTCGAAATTCAGAAGACCGAAGATGAGACAAAAAGCAACCGCCAACTGAACATTTGCACTTGCTTCACTTGCGGACAGCTACAGCCCCTCACAAGCAATCACAGCTCGCGAAATCGAGTCACACTCCTTGTGGGGTGTGCGACGGCGTCGGGTGCCCCAGTTAACAGTTGTAGGCAGCCAGAAATAACTCTTGAGATTATTTCGTGAACTCAAAGTTGCCAGCCAGCAGCACCAAAAATCGCGGAATCAGATATTTGGTTCGCCTTGTCCGCCTAACCCTAGGACCATGGTTACATGACCGATTAAAAAAAACTGGCTTCGCCGAACGTGCGCTGGGGTCCTGGCGGGTATTTTGAACGATAGAGTAAGCTCATGTACCCGAAAAAAGTGCGGATGGGAAAATTGCGATCCCGTGAGAGATATTGCATAATCTGGCCCCAAAAAGGGCAAAAAAAAAACGCTGAAAAGCTCTGGATTCTTGTTTTTGCTACTTGCGGCAGTTTTTGTGGAATTCAGAAAAATGGATCTTGTTTGCAAATTTCTTCCTCTATTTCCAAGTTGTTTGAATATTTTGGCGAAACGCCAGCTCGCGCCTACTCGACAACAGACTCCTGAGAGTTCCGCCTTGGCCTTAACCGTTATGGGACTAGAGAGGGAAAAATCGCCAAAAAAAAGTGCCGGTACAGCTTCGGCCACTCGAAACAGCCCGGGCTCCTGAAGTAGGATATGTGTCCAACTGCAACGGAAGGAGATGTACGACGCGCGTGCAGCATTTGATGTTGTTATTGTACGGTTGCACGCTCTTCCTAGAAGGTTGATAGCACCACACTTGTCGATGTTTCGGTCGCTACACCTTGGCCCCAAGAGGGTACCAAGTATAAAGTAAGTAGGCTACTCGTATATACATGCGAGCACAACACCGTTTCCCCGCTTTCCATGCTACATATATCCTTCCATACGTAGACAAGTATAGTCGAACTTAAAATACTAAAATACTGTGTTTTTTGTTTTATTTTTCCTGCGCAAACTTCCAGTAAATACGCACCGGTAGTAATTACTGGTACGGAATTACCTAGTGACCGTTGATATGCGTTTTGATTATCTGTGGGCCTCTGCGTTACCTGCGTATTCTTGGGTGCCTTAGCAAGTTACATTGCAACCCGCGTCAGCTAACCGCCGTCTCCCGTTGTTTGTTCTCAGGGAACTTGCCGGCTTGGTGCCCCGACTCATTTGGACGCTGCTATCAACATTAGGTGCCGCACTGTCGCTCCTGTCGATGTTAGTGGTGAGTTTTACGGACTTCCTCGGATATTATAAATTAAAAAAACGACAGCTATGTATCACTCTGTTAATAGATGCCTGGCACAATTTGTGTTGTCACGAACTACGAGACAGAGAAAGGCATGCATCGCAAATTAACCGAGGTAAGCAAAGGAAATGTCAATACGTGTATAGTTAGTTTTGAGCTACAAAAGTTACCAGGTATACTTAAGAGTATCAGAGAGGAACATGGATCAGGTGTACCTGATATCTGATTTTTATTGTATGGCTTACGTAATGCCTGACGCCTTTGAGAGATTCGCCGGTCACTTTGCTGTGTTGCGTCTACTGCTGTCATTTGCGTTTGCCGGGAGCACCAATGGAAAAAACATTCTCCCATTGTCGCCGATCCATGTACGTATTATTAGGCTAATACGGAGCTCGTCCCTCGTGTTTCCAATGGCTTTTTTTTTCAGGTGATGACGTACAACGTGGGTCTTTTTATGGCGGTGCTCGTTGGAGGTGAGAGGTTGAGTTCAGTTATCGATTTTCGTTTGATATTGACTGGAAAAGTGCCTCGAAAAACGTACAGCAAAATGTGCCTCAAAAAGCACTAGAAATTAGACTGGAGATGTGCCTCGACATTTTTTTGTGTTTTTTTTACCCGAAAAGGAGAACATACGAAACAAAACTCTATGGAACAGGAAAAGGGCAGGTTTACATGATGTAGTACGTACCAAGTAGTGAATAACAGTAGCTTCGCTTATGATAGGGTGTAGATTAGCCTAAGGTATCGTGCCTGCCCCACCACAGAACCCCCCTCCTCCTCCTCCCCTCTCCCCCCCTGTATCCTGCAGAGGCCATTGGGTTCTGGATATGGGGCACTCACGCTTTACCCGAAGCAATGCGGGGCTGCCACTGACATGAGGACGACCATTCTTCGTTTCAAAGTTGTTGTGCACTACGCGGAAAGTACGTTGGTCAAGAGGATGCAAGCTCCTCGGCAGCGGAAGCTAGGCGTGAGGGGCAACCGAAGGGTGGTGCAAGTGACCAGCCCAGAAGACGCGGGAGACACCCCCGACATACCCAGGGCGACGAACCATTGGACGTGTAAGCAAGTCTCTGGAACGTTGGATCACTTTAAAAGGGCAAGAGTACGTTTGATTGGTTTGTTGTTCGGGTCCAGTGAGCTACCAGGGCCCAGCCCTACCCTACCAATAGGAAAACTGCGGGCACCAAATAGCTTTCGCGCATTGCCTGCATCTCAATTGCCCGCTTTTTGTTTTGTTTTGTTGTAACTGCTTACCGCATGCGCAGCATGTGGCTTATTTTTTCGTGGTAGGGTTTGGCTGATTCGGTTGCAAGTGTATAGTACTGCCTTCTATTGGACCGGCATAGGTTTTTCGATGCTTCTCCTTCGGCGCCTGTCGAAATTCGACAAAGCAACGAGTCGTTCAACATTGTTGATTTTTTTAACACCAGGCGCTGTTGTGGGACTATTAATAGGTAACGGTGTTGGGCAGCACCCAATACGGCAAGCGCTCTACGTGCTGCGATCGGTGTCCTTGCTATTTTTTTGTATTGGCCAAGGAGCATCCGCGATAGCATATTTTTTTCGTGCAATTCAGATAATTGCGCCAGGGGTTAAGTGTCGACGGACAGCATATAGATTGCTCTTCCCGGGTTGCTGTTTCAGTCGTATGCAGGTTTGTTAGCTAATTGAGGCGTTTCTGTTTATTTTTTTCAGTGTCGAGTCCAGTCCAAGCCTGTATAAGGTCTATATCATTCGTAGAGACGTTGGGTTAGCCCCGAGGTGGGGCGCTACAGGGAGGAGGGACCCTTGATCGGTGGAGCGCTACAGGGAGGGACCGGTGGTCCTGATTTCGACCGTTCTGCATTTTGGTACCTGATTTTTGCTAATTGTATATTGTGGTATACATTTGTAGTTGTTATTGTTGATGTTTTCGCATTAACTCTTCGCCATGGTCTACTCCGTGGTCACAAGACTGGCTCCAGCTATTCAGAAGTGGAAGAAAAAAGCAAAAGCAGAAAAATACTAAAAAAAAGACTGAAGGAAGTCGCATCCAGCAAACAAGGATGATTATTGATAACACTACCTGAGGAAACTTCGACGTTCCTCGTTCCGACCTGAAACACGTATTGTTTTGGTACACCGGACAGTCGGAATGCCATCGGAGAATGAGTGCTGTTGATCGCTCAGAACCTGATGGGACAGAGATTCGAAGAAATGCTCGAACTCGTACGTTAGGTACTTGGTGCCTTGGAACTTCGTGTGTAGCACTACTCTCCCGATCACCGGGCCCTCTGTTCCGGTCTTCAAGAAATCTTGTTCTGAGCCGCTTCTCATTTCGACGACCACGATGTCCGAAGGAGCCGCAATCGTTTTGTTTTTGCTGGCTCCAGCGACCGCTGCAAGCGTAAAATGTACATCGGAAGTCGCCGAACTGGCGATCTTTTCTGGAGGCTGCTCTTTTTTTTCTGGAGCGTTTTGGAGACCGACGTTGATCGATGTAAGACACCCGTACTTGGAGATTACCATCCGGAGGGCATTGGCGACATCACGATCATGCGCGAACTCCACATGGTCATCCACGCAAGGATCAAGCGTCAGCGACTGAAATTCTGATTCATGCTTGTCCATGCACTTGCGTAAATCTGGCTCCATCGCCATCAGCTGATCGCCTCGTAATTTTTCCGAGCACACGCCCGTCGTTTCCATGGCTGCAGTGTAGGCTCGAGCCAGCTGTTGCAGCGTCTCCAATTGTGCACTCAAATCCTGAGTCTTGCTAATCCGAGCACCGCGCAATTTCTGCGAGATAATATAACGTGCAACGTGAAGTTCGCTATTGGTAGTCGTTGCCGTATCTGAAACTCTTCTTCGTTGACGCCTCTACTCGCGAGACATGGTTCCTATGAGGGTACGGTGAGCGAAAATAATACACTGGGATCTCAGCCGGGTAGCAGTTCGTACGGTCGCCAACTCAAGCCTGGCATGCATGGTCGCCCACCCAAACACATATTTGTGTCGACAAAGCATCCGTGCCATATGCTGGTATACTATCGTTAAGGGGCGTGGGGGCGCCTTGGGACGAAGCGTTCTTCAAGAAATAGGCAACAGTAGCCTTTGTCATGATAAATGTTGAGTAGACACTACAATACAGCAGCCTGTCTAGTCAATGCTGAGTAGCATGGGGTACTACCAAAGTAGCACAAGCGTACGCGTACTATTAATAGTCAGCGCGTTCTCTGCGATCGGTCTGCCTACCTACTACTTGGAAGTGGTACGTACGAGTAATGCGGTACAATAACATACAAGCAATGCGGCTTAATTATGTACGGCATATTTGGGAATCTTCTAGCCCTCAGGATCGTTCCTTAGCAGTCCTCGAAGCTAGCAAGAACAGATATTGGCAGTCCACGCTCTAGACGTCGTAGGCTCCTAGAGCATAGCAGTTATGTACACGTCGAGACACCAAAGTGCGGCACCCTCTCTGCTCACTCGTTTGCTCTGCTTTCTCTAGCCGACTTTGGTCTGCTCTTTCACGGAGTACGAGCGAGTACGAGTACGAGTATGGGCTTCGGAAGCCCATAGTTCTCTCAAGATTTTATGGCCCGCAAGCGGCATGTTAAAAATCAATGTTCTTCTGTACTATCCGAGCGCCAGCCAGGTAGTTTAACCACTACCAGGGCAAGCCTTTGCTGTCACCTGCAAAGGGTGTACCAACACGATACCCGAACATAATGGTTCAGCGTCATCAGGAGTTCCAGCCGTTTTTTTTTTGGAATAGTATTGGGAATTCGGGCTGTATTTTCTAGGGTGTCACGTTTCCACACTACGTTCACGTATGGATATAATATGTCGAGCTATCTTTAATCGCAACTGGGTCGCCCAGCGTTTTCAGGTAGGGTGTCCTACTGTACCTTCAGCATGGCTTTCTCTCTGAAATCGATGGCCCGTCGAAGGTTGGAGAAGGCCTGTAGAGTAGCGTTTTCTGCCATCTTTGTGCTCCGCTCCACCCCCGTTTTTATCGCCTCCACAGCCTCCATAGCGCCCTGCACTTCCGCCAACCTGGGGCATTGATGGTATCGAGCGCCCAGTCGTGAGCACTCCAAATGCGTATGACAACCACGATAATATTATTAATAGGGACTACCAGGGTATTACGCTGCAGGACAGGACACCGATATACCAAGAAAACGAAGCACCAAGAAACCCAGGCTGAAATTTACAGGAAATTAAAACCTTGTCAGTCGTTACACTGAAGTTAGTGTAGAACGCACCCGTTCTCAAATAAGAAATTCAGCCTGGATCAGCTTTCCTGTGTATTTACTATTACAGTAGTAAGCATATCCTGTACTGTACTGCCTTGCATTGATGTTGGGGCATAAACAATATTTTCTGATGTTGCATCCCCGCGGCTACTGGCTGTCCTGGGTTCTTCGGTTCGTGTGCGCTTCATCGTATATCGGCATATTGTACAACTGAGCTACGAACGCACGTGCAAGATAAACCTCGGTGCGTCTAACCAGCAAGCTTCGCATGATACAAGGCACTGCTGTACCTGTGCCCCAAGTTTATCACTCGTCGGGTGAGTCCTGTGCGATGAATCACCTCCACCTCCTCGGAATCAGCTAGAAAAATCTTATGTCCGGAGTGGTCGACGACGCTGCAGTCATGACACATCAGTGTCCCGCAGGGCTCGGAGCAAAACAGCCTGGCCGGAACCCCAGCGTGACGAGGGCATACTACTGGAAGATGGCGTAAGACCCCGGTCGCTGCGGCCCCGATGCCGCGGTTGCTTCCACGGAGGAGAAAAATCTTGTGAGCTTTCGTGCCACGGGACCGAGCATGTGCTTTGACATGGAACGAACACAGAAGGCTCTTGCATTCGATGCAGCGATGAGTGGCGTCGACCACATCGTCACAGTAGTCGCACTGCTTGGACCGCCGCTGGACCTCTTGCAAGACAAGCACGTTATTGGTGAGAACGTCGGTGCTCGATATCCCAGTCGTCACGAGGCGGCACACCGGACAAGGGATCGTCGACGGAACCTCCGAACGCTGGAACGCTTCCTCTGCGCACGACTGGCAGATGGTGTGTAAACAGCCGGCCAGAATCTTCGGAACGTGAGAAAAAGATAAATCAATCCCGACATCTCCACCGCTGTTCCTGGCATCGAAGGAACAACAGTTGAGCACAAACAAACCGAGGTAGAGAAAAGGGCGCAAGATAAGGCTTCGATCTATCCGTGGAAAACACGGCACCGTCTGGTTTTGGGGAGAAGGAGAAAGACAATATGCGACTGACTGATTACAGTATGCTTGTCACCCAGTTACCAATACGTCAACCGTGGGTCGACGCTAGTTCGGGGTTCGGAATCCTAGAGGACAGCCTCAACGCGCACGGCCTGACGATACGCCGGTCGCTCGTGTGAGCTACTCTTACTCGTACCAGTAGTGTTATTTGTGTGTTGTGTGTACATCTGTGCCCCCCCTGATAGTGTGATGGGTCAACAGGTCGATTATATCGCAATTAGTAAAACATGTACCAGGCACCGGGCACCCCAAGCAGCCAAGCCAGGCCACATCGCCAGGTATGAAACAAGGTGACAGGGTTAACGGGCTACAGGCTTCTGCTATTTCTGATCATAATCGGTAGTCGGTGTGCCGTTTCAGGATCATGTAAGGTCGATGGATGATGCGGATTCACACCGAGCGAGCTTCACCTTGGCGGTGTTTCGAAGGAATTGCGACACAATGGGCAGTCAAGCAAACCGCGGGCACCGTTCTTGTCGTTGATGGGCATCACATCGCCAGGAACTGGCAGCTGGTTCCAAAGAGGTCTGCGCGTTCGCAACACCAGGAGCACCGACGCAGCGCACGAGGCAGCGTGAGACAAAAACGCGGCCTGATCATTTAATTATGCCGCAAGTCTACCCCGAATCGGCACAAATGCCGCATAATCCCGCTACGAAAACTCGAAACCCTTCGCGTTGCCTGCAGTAAGCTACGTAGTAAGCTGTGAGACGCTCTCGCGGTGTAGGGGCTGTTGCGTCGTTGTTTGTGCCATGCGGCCTCTCCTTATACTCTCGCTGTTGCCTAGCGTGCCGGCTTTCGTTTCCAGCGGTGTCCATGTAAGGAACGCTGGGTGGAGGCCAGCTGGATCACACAGCAGTCGCGTGCGCCTGTTTCCTGAGTACGTTCCCTCAGATATCTCGGACATTCAAGAGTCGGTGAGTCCATGTCAAGAGATGCCCGAGCTGCTGTGCTGATTGAGCAGCGGCGTGATTTCATGTCGACAGCGACAGGGAGCTGCATGTAAGCAGCAACGTTGATCTTAACTTGAACTGCTTGCTGTGGTGGCGATGGTGCCGATGGTTTGTTGGGTTGACGACACGTCCCCTGCCACGTCATTGGGCATGCTCCCCCTCTTTCGTGCTCGTGCCTCGTGTGCCCTGGAGTAATCAGAACCCACGATGCCCGTCAAACACCATACATGCCCACATTTTTACACACCATGTTGGGTTCTAATTACTATGTTACCTCGTACTGGTAAGAGTTTAATAGCATCTTTCGTCCCAGATACCAGTATGTGACTGACTTCGTATAGAACCGCATCCGCGTTTTCGGGCAAAAAATTAGTGTGGGATGGTTTTTACAGAGGTGAAGGGGTTAATACGATCGTAAATACTTTGGTAATAAAATTGAGCCTCGGTTATTCACGAAAAATAAGGAAGGGAACTCGGTGTAAAAAATACGGCTCAAACTGGCCAACCAGATAGGAAATGGCAGGATAAGAAAAATCAGCGATCGACGTCGACACGAGGTAAGAAACGGAGTCGCTGCGGAAACTCAGAGACAAACGCGGACTACAACAATCTCCCCCCCAGGGTCGAGGTTCTTGAGTTCTTGAGTTCTTGAGTTCTTGATATTTTGTTGTTTTGCTTTCTGTTTTTTTTTTTAATATCTTACGATGGGATCCCCAACAAACCGCCGGCGCTTTACTTTGTGGACACGCTTATTAATAATATTATCCTCATCACTCGTACGAGTATTATTAATAGTATTGCTCGTAGGAAAATGAGAACTGAAAATCTGCCCAATAAGAAATGCAGCGGTCGAGGAGAGCCCAGAAAAATAAGAAACTGCCCATAAAGAAATGCAGCAGTTGGAGAGAGCCCAGATAAATAAGAAAAATCGTTTTAAGAAATACAGCTGGTGAGTGCACAGATAATATTGCATCGAGCCTCGACGCCAAATTGGCATTTCTTAATACTGCTGCCTGTAGCGGGCCTTATCTGTACGTAGTCCGTCCGATACATTTTTCATGCTACTGGCTGGCTACGTACCCGACTTTTTCTCGCGCAGTTTTGAGAGTAGCTGATGAAAATAAGTTCGTCGTGACCGCGTGGGCAAGGCGCATCGATTTCCGTCGAGAAAACTGAAATCGATGATCAATGTCGCATCTCCATACTAAACATATTTCGTATTTGAATATTTTTGGCCGTATCGTTCCAATTTGTAAGACCGTTTTGGCCAATTTTCAACTATTATGATGTATTTCGGGCAAACGAAAACGAATTCCCATTCATCAAAATATGAGATCCCGCCTGGACCAGGTTTCCTGTTTCTTAGCAGGTGTCCTGTACTGTAAAGCACTACTGACTTGTACAGCAGTGTATATGCTCTGTTTCTTAACCAATTGTTGCAGAGCACAGCAGCAGCAGCAGCAGCAGTCCCTACGTCGAGACCGCCGCACCGACGTTGCGCTGACGCTAATGACACCTCGTTCGCATAATAACTGCCGCAGGCGGCGCTTGACCTCGCCAGGAAAATGCGGCGTGTTCCTGTGTCGGTGCCAGAGTCGGTGGCGCCGTCAGCCATCGGCACTAACTTCGTTGAGACCGCCGGACCAGACGGGAAGAAGGGCGAGGACCCCATCCTTATGTTGCACGGCTTCGACTCGTCGTTGCTAGAGTTCCGACGCCTCATGCCGAAGCTTGGAGAGCTGGGAGCGGATGCTTACGCCGTGGATGTGTTGGGGTGGGGATTCACCGACCTGGCTGGTGTTTCATTATTTAGCGCAGGTAAGCTTGGTACTGGTACCAAGGATTCGATTTTGGCGACGAGTTAATGTGAGAACATCATCAACAACAACAGCAGCACCATCTTAATACCAGAGTTCGAGTAGGGGCAGTGGTGTAAGCTACGGCATCACACACGACAGGACGACCGTGACATATTATGGCAGCCGTATTAGTACAGGCTAAAGCATTTGTACCGGTGTCTCATGTCTCATGTCTCATGTCTCATAATACTGCTCCCGTAAAAACGTTGCCCAGGTCGTCTGTATCGATGTCGCGATGGAAAAAATTGAAAGTGTCCAGGGGATGTTCACAGCTACGAGCACATAACGTAATTTGTGTTTATGAACAGATTAATACGAAAGGCCAGTCGTGAGTTGTCTTGTGCTGTCATGAAGAACAACCCTGCCAAGTTTCGTTGTCCAACTCTCAAAACACCAAAGCGCAAAAGTGCGAAGGAGAAAGATTATTGCTCTCGCTGGAGCCAGCTCGCAGTGCTAAAAATCGTTTCGTGCCCTTCATATGGCCATCCTGGACAATCCATCTCATCTCACTCATGCCAGCCTGTGCCTCAAATGGGGGTTGTGAATTGTGATCAATAGGTCAAGCTTTGAACGTGTTGTATAACGTATGGACTCCTCGCAAGGCAGTTCCGTTATGAAAAATGCATCATCTTCTATCCTAGCAGCGCCTTGCTGCTGCATGCGACCGATGCTGTATTTGCCGTTTGTTTCCGTCCCCGGTCGCCTATCGCGTCCCAAACGATTCATGAATACTGGTATAAATCGAAGCATCACCCCAAGCTTGCAAATATCCCTGGTATAAGTTTTGACTAAATGTTCGATCTCACGGATGTGTTTTTTTTTTTTTTTCCAAATGGTCGCGAGTATACTCGAAGCTCGTCGCGAGGATCCGCCCTGTACAGCGACCAAAGGCTCGTGTGCCATGGACAGCAGTTGGCAAAGAAACCCACAAATATAATCGAGGCCACAAAAAAAGCCAAGACGTGCCTCCTGAAAAAATGCAAACGCCGTCTGCCATACGTACCTCTCGCCATCCAAACGCTCAACCAGACGCGAAGCGAACGCACCTCTTGGAGTTTTGGAAGCAAGTCATGGGATGTCGTCCAATGACTCTCGTGGGAGCGTCACTGGGCGGGGCCATCGCTCTCGATTTCGCGCACGAGTTCCCCGAAGCTGTAAAGAAGCTGGTGCTGATCGATGCGCAAGGTTTCATCGATGGCTCCGGCCCAGGCGCGTCTCTTCCTGGACCCCTCGCGAAGCTCGGCATCTCTGTTCTTGGCAGCAAAGTGAGGCCCTCTTCTCTTCGCACCCTGTCACTTATGATGCAAGTTCGGGTTGATTGTGAATGCTATAATACTTGAAACGACAATTCCTTAAGCCGTGCCTAAACTCGTGCCCACTTGCTTGTTTGCCATTTTTGTGCTATTTCATGCAGCGTGAGTAGTGTGCCAATTGCAAGGCTCGTATTATAAAAGCCGACACATGCCATGCGGGGGGGGGGTACGATTCAGGAGTGGGGTGTGTCAAGCCAAGTAGGCCTCTCTTACACAGGTATTTCTCATAAATCGGACTTGGGTACGGTGGGTACCCCGACTTAAGAGCGGGTGAGATAAGAGAATACTACATTCAAGAGAGGACAAATTGGCTGGAACCAAAACATGGAGTTACTTGGAATTACTAGTGGTGTGGACAGTAGTTAAAGTTTAGAGAGAACGCTATTAATAGTTAAGGGATGTGCTTTCGGCCCGAACCATACCTCTCTTAGCCCCTTTAGAGCCGGAAACGGTTTTTGGTGGCAAAACTAGTTGGAAATAGTGTGGGATACTTTTTGGGGTAGTAAAAGGGTTAAGTAGGGGTACCCACTTGTATTGTGTAATTTTTGGTGTCCCCGTGCCAAGCCATTTGATCTATATCTGAAATCGGTGTTTCTCTTATATCGAGTTATCTTAAATCGTAGCCCCCCGTGTATATAAAAACCCTGGCAAGGACGTTTTTTTTTGTGTATCTCGATAAGAAAGAAAGGCTAACGCGAACGAACCAGCCACGTGTGTCGTCGAGGGGGTTGTAACCTCATCTGCTTGCCCAACCTTGCTCGCTCAACCAACTCGGAACGTACCCACAGCCTCTACGTTCGTTGGCGAACCAGATGAGCTACACCGACAAGAGCCTGGCAACTGAGGGTGAGTTCTCGTTGCGCCTCGCCTCGTACCCACTTTTCTTCACGATGAAACAACAAAGAAGTGGCCGAACTAGGGATGATACAATACGTGCAAACACGTGCGTCGTCGAGCTGTCGGTAATATGTCCCTCGTCGCCGACATGAAGCTCCCACACCCGCGCGATGTTATTACGGGGAAACATACAGGAGTGATCAGTATTCAGAACCAAATACTGTTACAGTATTAAAAGTAGGGCAATAAATATATACCGGGTAGATATGTGTGTGTTTATCTTGGGGGGGGGTTATCACTATGGTCCCCTGTAATAGTCAGAAGGGATGGTACGATAGGGGATAGGGGATAGGGTTACGAAGCGCTTATTGGCCAAAACTATTTCTGACTGTGAAGGGGATATTCGACTGAGGAGCTCTACCCAATCAACATCGTTTGGTTTTACAACATTTTCGTTTTTTTATGCCCTGGTCATGGAATTGCTCATCGGGTTAGAAAGAGTACATGTTTTCGTCAAAGCCCGTTTTTTTTGGGGGGGGTGATACAGAGCTCCTCCAATGAGGAGCCTCCGAAGATATGCGGTGTTATCAATACCCCTATATCCTATCGTAGCCTGCCTCGGATACACTGTTAGACTGCTTAATCCCTGCCAATAAAATAGCATGCCTAACTTTGACGTTTTTGCTTATCTCTCGATTGCCCTGCTTTGGACCTACCTCGGTGCCAATCGCGTTGTTTTTGCCGAGGTATCGAAGCCGTGCCATGTTATTGCGGAGGACCGTTGATAACCAGTAAAGACGCGATGGACCCCAAAAAACTACATATCTCCGTCTGTTTTACTACCCACAGTTGGTTCTGATTATTAATAGTTTGTTCCCACGTAATAACGGAAATAAACAACCTGTTAGCTTTTACTTAGTCACCAGCATGCCAAAGCTTTCAGACGCTGCTTCCCTCTTGACTGCGCTCTTTTGGGCCTTCTTGGGGGTGTCAATCGCGCTGTGGTTTTGGCCGCGGTATCAGACGCTGTGCGCGTCGGCAGGTTACATACAATGTGCGATGGCTGGGCAGAGGCTAGCCTGCAGTACATGGGGAGCGGGGGGTTCACGGTGAGCACGAAGGTGCCGAACATCGAGACGGAAACGCTCGTATTGTGGGGGCGGCAAGACAGGATCCTCGATCCTAAACTTTACGCCGAGAGGTGAGTTCTCAAGCCGTTTCATTATCTCCTTTGGATGCGTGTTATTGGTACGATTGGGGGTACGAGTAGCACTTTTCGACCAGTTTTGTTTTCTTGCCTTTTTTCTGGCTGATGGGTTTACTCAAACGTGGAACTACCCAGTAACCATTTGTGTTTTACACTATTTTTACGGGGGTAATGTACATAATAATCAAGACCAAGTATGGTCAGGAAAACTAGGGGGAAATATAGGATTTTGGGTTTATCATGCGTCCTCTGTAATATTTTTCGCTATACACATACTGTCAATATCTAGGTGCACCTCTACTGTAGCATGGGGTTTTGGGCCCCAGGTACCACGACTCAAACGCTGAGAAGCGTGCTATCGCCAACCGTCTAGCGTGGAACTCCTTGCAACTAAAGAGTACTACCATGCTGCGAGCGTGTTGTACAACTCCTTTGAAGTATATACGAGTAGTAGTAGGAGGAGGTAGTAGTATCACATTGTGAGCGTATTGTGCAGCTTCATGCAGCGTAGGTCCGCTGCTAAGTGTATCAACCGTTAAATCCACAACGCCGGATAGCTATGTGTGCCCGATGCTGAAGTCGTCGTCTTAACGTTCCTTTTCGTCTCTCAAGCCCCAAGGTTGTAACAGTAGCTATAGTCCCTACCCACAGTTCGTAAGAGGATTCTGACCTTGTTGTGTTTCATTGGGCACCATCACGGACGCCTCTACCCACGGTCCAGCTGCACTGCAAACCACACTTTCCGCTTCACTGCTGTCCAACATTTCGATCATATTGTTTTTTTTTGCGTGCGCTGCCACCAAACAGGTTTGTGACAGAGATGCCGAACGCTCGGTTGGTGTGGGTGGAAGAGTGCGGCCACGTCCCGCACCTGGAGCAGCCAGATGAGACTGCGCGGGCAATAATGGACTTTGTGAAGAACGGCAACCCGGAAAAGGTGCGTCCAGAAGTTGGCAAAGAGCTGCCTGCATGCAGCGTGTAGATTGAAAAACAGGGCCGTCTTAACTATTGGCGACTCAAAGTAACCCTAAAGCTTGATTCGCCACGTGTACTACCGCGAACCCAGAGAGCTTCCCCTGAAGTATTGGCGTATCACATCAACCCACGGCCGATCTGTTGTGAAAAGCCCCGCCAATCAGAAATTCCGCTTGAAAAGCCCCTCCAATCAGAAATACTTTGGCCAAAAATTGCTACCCCTATCGTAGAACGCGTCCCTTGGTGTGGCTGATGCTGTAATCGTCCTTTGGTGTGGCTGATGCTGTAATCGTCCTTTGTTTTCGTTTTTTTTTGTTCCCTCTCAAATCCCAAAGGGATTAACCACACTTACGTTTCACGTTTCTCAGTGACTTACGGCATGAATTCACCGCGTGCTTCTACCCTTCCGGCATGCGCTATAAACCAGGCACAGGCACAGCTCGCCGCTTAACTGCGGGCAGACGTGGGCGGCCGGAGATAAACATGTTAGAGATTCGTCGCGATTTCCCCCCAAGAGCGCCCAAGATGTGACTTGCCAAGATGATGACAATGCCGAGATGATGACTTGCCAAGATGATGACATTGTCAAGATGATGATGATGATGATGACATGCCGAGACGATGACATGCTCGCAACTCAACCACTAACCCCCCGCGGCTTGAGCAGGACGTTTGCGGCACTTGTCGGGGATCAGAACTGCAGGCCTGCTCCAACTGCGACGGACAGGGCAGCTACAAGACGTACAACGTAGTGGTGGTGTGTAAGAGCTGCAAAGGCTCCGGGAACGTTCTGTGCCGATCGTGCTTCACTGGCGACCCGTGGGACATCGAGGCGGCGAGGACGCAGGCAGAAGAGCGCCGAAAATCTGGCTTGCTGGGTTTCAGAAAGCCGCCTCCACCAGATGGCATTTTACAGTAACTTTTGTCAGTTTATTTTGTGACTACCAGGTATCTGTACAGATGGAATTTGACGGTAACGGGTCAGTTGATTACTTAGCGACTAACAACGCGTGCTATAATACGAGATAGATGTAGCACTTTTGGCCGAAGCGTTTCGGAATGACGTGGCTCCTCAAAAGCGAGGTATGATGCTACATACTGGTACTACCCAATGTAGCCGTTGGAATCCCGGGAACATTTTTGTTTCTGTACCTAGGCCATGGCCATGGGATTGATTGGGCATCGGGTTAAGCGTACGAAGTATTTTCAGAGTCAATTTTTGCGTGAGATGTGGAACTCCTCGAGCAAGCGAGGAGTCCCTGAAGAAAATGGTGCACCTCTGCCGTACCAAGCGTCCTAGCAGGTAAAATAGAGAAAATGACTTGTGGCACGCAGTTTTCTGATTGGTGAAAAAACAAAACGTCAGCGAAACGGCTCTGACCTAAAACCTCTGGGTGACGGCTGACGTCAGCCACGGTCTTCTGGGGCGGAAGGACTTTTGGACACGGGTGACGTCACTTGACGCGGCCTTTTCTTTGTTTTGTAAAATTGTTAACAAAATGTGTCAGCTGTGAGCTCGACCGGTTGTTGAGTGGTTGGTACTCTGCTTTGCAAGCTGCGTGGTCGTTTGGGAAAATTTATCAAATCTCGGTCAGATAGGCCTTGGTCTTGACGATCTTATCGATGACATCGTATCGTTCTCTCCTCAAGGCGCACCTTTGTACCATATGATTCGGACCGCACAGCAAGAAGTAGGGACTACCAGTACCTTTGTTGGTGGCTAGGTGGGTAGTTACGTATACAACCCATGTATCTGTGATTACTTCATTGCTGACAGAGCCTGCCAGATCGTAATAGCTAGCATTTAATAAGACGCACGTTGGTTGGTGCAGCCAGTTTTTCTGCGGCTGCTTGGTTGAAGATCTCTTTACCACACCCCAAAGCCGACTTCGGGGGAAAATGAAGGTGCGACCCGATGGGCTGTATTATAATACCGGTAGTTCATGGCCTTAAAGTAAAACACGCATGACATTCCAACTCGGTACGAGCTGGTTCATGCATAAAACCCCAAATGGTGTCAGCCACGAATGCCGATCGTAAATAGCGCCACTCGAATGTCACACATTTGGTATCATACTGACCGCCATGAATACTGGAAGAGGGTGACATGTAGCCTGGTTTTTTGTTAAGGACCCAGGACTGGCGCTAGCGCCGAAAATGTGTCCCGACCAATCACAGGCCTTCAAAGAGGTCAATAAGAGTCAGGCGTTTCCTTAGGAAGAAAAATCCCATTTTTTTTCTGAATGATCCTCTTCCAGGTGCTCCAAGGCATGTTTGTACAAAGTTCCACGCAAAAATTCGAAGAACTTACTGCGCAGGAATATTTAATGCCCAGAAACGAATCTACACTGAAACCAAGTAATTACCAGCCGAAGCCTTCATTTTGCACGTTTACCGCACCAAAGTCCAAATGTTCACGCCGTTTTTGAGAAATAAGACCCTGAAAATTTGCACACGTGATCAATGTGCCCCTACCGAACGCTTGACGAACGTTTTTTTCTTTTAAAATTCGCCGGAAATTTGGGATCCTTTAAGTCCTAAATTTCCCAAAACCCCCCCCCGAAATATCTGGCGGAAAAAACAAAAAAATATCCGTTAAAGGGTCGGCAGTAGGGGCCCATTAAACACGTGTGCAAAATTTCAGGGTCAACTCTCAAAAACGGCGTGGACATTGGACTCTGAAGGAATTTGGGGCTGCTTACACAGCCTGTATTGGATACGTACGCTAGTTCCTGTTAACCCCATTTGGACTGCAGTCCCGTTTGGGGGGCAAATTACTTGGAATTAGAGTTACAGATCATATAAGTGCTTTCTGTAAAGTGCAGTGGTAACAGTTAATAGCTTGAGATCGCCGTCAGTCAGAAGTATGTTGGTCATAGAGTGCTACCCCAACAGCAGTACCACGCGTCCAAAGGTACAGCTACAGAGTACTTAAACCGAGTGCCTGGCGAAGAGCTCGAGAGCTCGTTCTGACGATTTCTCCGACATTTTTTTTCCCTCTTGAGAAACGTCTGTCATGTCCCTCTTCATCTGTATACTGTCGTGTGCTGGCGACACAATAGGACCAAGAAGCATGCAATGGCAAGCAAAACACCAGCCAGGGTCCGCTGCAGGCCACAACACCCAAGGCACACTCACACCATCAGGGCTCTTTTCCAGGATGCCACAAAACACAGATACAGCCTTCGCTCCACGTGGCCTCTTAATTAACTCCGTCACTGAAACGTCACGTTGATGAGACGCACCGGGTATATATACCCGGTAAAATACCGGTAATGCTGTTGGTGTTCTCACATTAAACTCATGGCCAGAATCTTAAGAGTCACCCGGGAATTGGGGGCGGATACGATCCTCCGTGGACTTCACTCATGGCCAGAATCTGGTCGGTGGTAACAAGACAGGCTCCAACATTTCTGGAAAGGAGTAATAAAGTTACGTGCTTTGTCAAAGTAACCTTCCGGCTGGAGAATCCTGCACAGCCGGGGTAGCAAACAGTCGAAAGACACAAGCATACCCCCCCCCCCTACCACCCCTCTTTCTATGGTCATACGACTACGGCCGTGCATGATATGAGTACACCCCCCCCCCTACCCCCGTTGGGAGGTTGGGTTGGCGTCGGCTGGCAACGACGCTGTAAAACACGCCCCCCCCGTATGTATATATATATAATAGTTGGCCTCGGTTGGCATCGACGCCGTAAAACATTATATATATATATATTGGGGTTAGCGTCGG
>JAYJME010000592.1:0-21348 GCA_036873775.1 Costaria costata | reverse complement strand
CTGATGGAGCTTGTAGCTGTCGAGATTAGGGGACACGAAGTTTGTTCGTCGTGCGGTGGTCTTCCGTGCCGCAGGGAACTGTTTGTTTTAGACAGACGTGATGCTCAACGCTCCACGCCTATGAGATATATATAAAGGCGCGGACGAGAAGCAATCAATGCACGTACTTCGAGTATACGTATTCAGCTTGTCCTCGAAGCTATGCGTAAGATATAGTACAATTGTCGCTACGTACGAACTCGCGCAGCAGGGTGTTCGCTACTGTCTTCAACTTGTGTGCGTTGCTGGACCCCGCTCGGTCGGTCGGTCGGTCGGTCTGTCTGTCGGTCGGTCGGTCGGTCGGTGGGTCGGTCGGTCGGTCGGTGGGTCGGTCGGTCGGTCGGTTGGTCGGTCGCTTCAGCCATCTGCAAAGGGGTCCCCTTTTTTTTTTGGCGCCGTGTGAACCCCCTTTTGGACTGCAGCCCCATTTAGGGGACAAATCGCTCGGGATTAGACTCAGATATACTACAGGAGTAGTAGGTCTCTGTACACCGACGTATGTTACTATAGGGGTTAGGGGTGTTGTTCCGTGATGTTTCTGGGGCTCCTCATTTGTTGAGCTCTTTTAACTCCCCCCCAAAACCTGGCTTGGCTTTGAGCAAAACTTAACAGGGCAACCCGATCAACAAACTCCACAACCTAGGTATATCATACGACGAAAACTATTAATATTGTATAAACAAAAAAAATGTTTTTTGGGCAGTTTTGTTCGGTTAACCCCTTTAGAGCCGGAAACGGTTTTTGGGGACAAAGCTACTTGGAAATAGTGTGGGATACTTTTTGGAGTAGTAAAAGGGTTTAACCCCGTAGAGCCGGAAACGGTTTTTGGGGACAAAACTACTACTTGCAAATAGTGTGGGACACTTTTTGGGGTAGTAAAAAGGGTTAAGGAGCTCCTTCGTCTTCGTTCAGAAAATAGTCTAGCCAAAAAGTGCCTCGTACCTCCATCGTATTAACCCCTTCAGAGCCGGAAACGGTTTTTGGAGACATAACTACTTGGAAATAGTGTGGGATACTTTTTGGGGGTAGTAAAAGGGTTAAGGAGTTCCTTCGTCTTCGTTCAGAAAATAGTCTAGCCAAAAAGTGCTATGAATACCTCTATCGTATTAACCCCTTCAGAGCCGGAAACGGTTTTTGGGGACATAACTACTTGGAAATAGTGTGGGATACTTTTTGGGGGTAGTAAAAGGGTTAATAGCACGCGTTATATACCGTGGAGCAATCTTCTATTATGGGGGACCATAGTAAATAGGACCAAATATTGTTAGCAACAACAGGGAAATATATAGGTTTTGGTGTCTACAGTAGGTCCTATTGTGTACCTGGTATACAGTAGGCCCTATCAACTATGGACCAAATATTGTTAGCAACTACCAGTATAGGGGAAATCTATAGGTTTTGGTGTCTACAATAGGTCCTTTTATATCCACAGTAGATCCTATTAACTATGGTCCCCCGTAATATTAATACATGATCTTCTGCACGGCCTACTGCTGCTGCTGCAGATCCGAACGGTATGATATTAATGCTGCATGGGCTATTTTTTAGCTCCATGTTTTCCCAGGGGGGGGGTGGATCTGTGTTACGTACGCAGATCCTTCGCAACGTATACAGTACGCGACAGATGTTAAGAATCTGATCATCAAGAATTTGAGGCTGAAATTTCGGGGAAAATATAAGAATTTGACCTCTTTGTACTGAAATCAGTGTGCGGCACTCCCAGTCTGACATAAGAATCCCAGTCTGGCCAAAAATAAGAGATTCTTAACATCTGTCGCGTACTGTATGGGTATATGTGTGTATGATAAGTGGTATTTCATATTTTGATTTTGATGTTAAGGTTGATATGTTGTTAGATAGACAAAATTAAGAGTGAAATACTAAATACCTGGTACTACGGTATGAATTAATATATATATAGTCGGGTCGGTGGTGTTACTTCTACTGCTGTAGACTGTTGCCCCCCCCCACTGGAGGACACTCCCGGCGCTTGTACTCCCGGTAAAAATAGCATAGCGCCCTTTGTCAGTCGTGTTCGTTCGTTGCAAGCTCATGCACGGGAGACAGCAAGAAGAGTAAGATGCTAATCGGCGCGTTGTGGGGCTATGCTAAAGCGCACCGTCGACAACACCACAACAGCAATCTGCGGGATCTCCGCGGGAGACGTCTGGTGCGGCTGCTGAGACAAGCCGCCTGGTTGTTGCTCAAGCGTCAGACCCGGAGAGCTTGTGCTGAAATAGTGGTGTTCCAGGGCCGGTTGCGTTGGTTAGCGCCTTAATCGAAAAGGACAGGATGGTACTTCGAAGTATGATATGAAGAACGAGAGTGGGCGAGTTTTGCGAGGAGCACGCTTGTCTCAGCTCGACCGAAACAATACAAAACACGTAGAACCTCTTGGTACAGTACGCAAAACCGAGGACCCGCGACTGCGTTCGCCGGTACCATTTATTGGGCTACTCGAGATTCTGAGAACTTAATATGGCGAGAAACGAGACGGCAGTTTGATTGCGCCGCATATATGTGTGCTCAAATCGGCTTGTACTGCCGTAGTATTTTGTGGTGCTGTGGCCTACTCGCTATAGGTAACTCGACGGTCGGCTGTTTAGCAAAGCAGCTATTCTTAACACGACCCCTCAATAACGGTAACCAAGTCAAACATGTTAGCTTCTACAATCCCATTGGACTACAGTGCCCAACGGTGGTCCTTATTGCGCGGGACACAGGTAATGTTGTTGCCGGGGTCTAACACATTTGTTTATGCTCATTGTCCGTTGTGACCCTCAGAATGGCTCGGGATCGATATGCGTGGCCCACAATTCGACGTTGAGAGAGGAACGTACCAGCAACCCGACGAACGATGCCATGGGATAGCTATCCAATATCCTAATTTATAAAGCAAAAAAAGGGTTTGCGAATATATTGAACAGATCCTCAGGTGAGGAATGCCCGTCAGTCAGGATTGTTTATGCCTGAACGTGTCTGGTACCTACGCTATACAGTGGCATGGATCTTGGGCGGAGAAAGAACCAATAGCCGTTCTTCACCAACACCGTAATAAAGCGGGGCGAAACACCAAGTATACCCCTACATGGTAGAGAGCGGATGGATATCAGGGCATGTGCCGGGTGTCCGATGGGCGGTGCTGCCTGTTGCTGAGTCGCCCTACCTGCAAGGCCATATCAATGCGCTGGAGTTAGCGCGAACCAAGGGCTCACCTAAAATCCGTAAGCGTCTGCCGATCTTCGTCGATGGTCGTCAAAGGAGACGTGGCCACCACTATAAACCTCGAGCTCCCAGTGATCCCATGTGGTGCGGCGGGTGCCCCGACCATCGCAAGCAAACTGCGGCGTTCGCTGCTATACACATATTTGTACCCCCCTCCAACTGATCTAGTAAGCACATGCAAACCGAAGCACGACACACACGTTCTATCCGCTGGCATCACCGTTATGGCAGCTTTTCATTATCAACCAATATTCCCAAGACTATTGTTGGCGGTAAAATTTCAGCAACGCTTGTAATTGTTTATCTTCTTGTCTGCACCGAAGACGGAAGAGAGGCCGTCGGGACTCACATGCTTACCGTCAAGCTGGGACCGCGTTTAGGGTTTCGGCCAGGGCGTTGACACCACACTGGTTTCATCTGAAGGAGCCCGGCCGTCTTTGAGGGTCGTACTGGGGTTTGGAGGCTATCTTGGAGGTACAACGTTGTGAAGGAACGACATGTTTGAAGGTGGAGCAATGCCCGACAGCGATTGTACGCATACATGCACACTGCCCTCACGTGCTCGTCGTTCCTCTGGCGCCCGTTTGTGCGGCCACTTACAGGAAAGTGTCGGCTGCGACCGAACCTCTACCGTCAGTGACAAACACGTTCAGCCCCCTCTCGGGTTGTGGCCGTTGTAGTGCCACAGACCAAAGACGCCTGCAACTGGTCTAGCATCTGGTTCGGACCAGGAACATAAATGGCAACCGAGGTCTGGAGATGGCAGGTACGAGGAAGCTCGTATTGTCTGGCATGCATTGGTGATGGCTACCTTCGGCAAACCGATTACTGGGGGCATTGCGCTTGTTAGAACATTTTTTCCTTGGGTAGACCCACGCAGCATCACGCGGTTATTCGTATGTCGGACCAGTCGCAGCTCCACCGTCGAACAGGGAGCACCGAATAACCCCGGTCATTACGCGGCGAAATTGGAAGCAGCGAAACCAAGGGCCACCGGTCTCGCATCCAAGTGCTGCTGATAGTTGGCTTACATGTCTACTTCGTATGCTTGTTCAGTTTCCACCAACGTAGCAGTGTCGTCATTTCGCCCACTTCGAATCTCCTTTGACATCTCGATCCGTCTGTCAGGGCGGGACAAGGTACAAGGACACGCTGACAGGTGTGTCAGTCGGGCCGAACGGTACCTGCACCTTAGCTGGCTATACGTACGGAAATTGGAGCGGCACGAACGCCGGTTATCGGGACTGGACGGCTGTTAAACTGGGTGTGGATGGCACTGTCCAGTGGAAGTGGCAGGTATTAAATGAGCTGGGCCGCCGCGTGAAACGGTTAGGACCTAGTCTGTACCACCAATAACAACTAACACGGTGCCACCAATCTGCCACCCATCCAGAGTCCCAGCAAATTATAGATGTAGCAGGCCGACCTCCCATACGTAATTCGCTGTAAATAGGCCCGGGTTGCAGGCTACAAGGAGGTCATCGAAACTGGTTCGCGACTTGTGACTGCCCAATATCTACGTTTGGCATACCTGCTGCTTGACGCCGTCAGGGTGGAACCGTTGGCTATGAACAGTTTCACGCTGTAACGGGAGGAAGCGATGGATCCGTCGTCATGGTAGGGAATGCAGGAGGCAGACCGTATAATTTCGCAGTCATCAAGCTCGACGAAAGAGGGGGCTTGCTGTGGGAATGGCAGGTGAAGGACGATCCATTAGTATTGTTCTCAGCTCAGGTAGAAGCGGTGAAATGCACAGGGTTCAATCACGTCATGCTCTAAACGATGGGTGCAGTTGAATCCCCTCGCAGTTCAAACTTTCCTGCGGCCTTAACACGACCATGAAGTCTTGATTTCTACCACTGACGGAAAAGGCGCCATTGCTATCTGCAGTCATCTCAAGGCCAAACGAGAATCGGTTCGATCGCTGCAAGATGAAAACGTTCTAAGTTCGACGTCGCTAGGACAAAGAGGCCCAACCACCGTCGGTCGCAATTCCAGATAAGAGGACAGTTCGTGGCCGGTATATTTCTGCGGTGTCGCGCGCGACCTTTGAGCTTTTTATTTCCGTCGTCACATACTTCGTTGATATTTCCTTTCAGCGCCACTGAATGGCCTCACAGAGCTTCACAAGTACCCCCCTGCCGGGTTTCGCGCTTTTGTTTGGCACAGGGTGGGCTTAGTTCTGGAGGCACGGCTTACGCCGTGACCATGACGGTGGATGGCTCTGTGGTATGGGCGGGATCGACATTCGGCTTATGGGGCGATAGTCATGCTGGCTCGTGTGACTTCACCGCGTCGAAGCTAGACTCGGAAGGGATTCGGGTGTGGTCGTGGCAGGTGAAACGTTTAAAATATTTCCAACCCTGCCGCCAAATGTACTGGATATTTTCATGCTTGCGGTAAGCGGTTGGTCTTCCGCTCTCGCTGGTTGGCCAAAGTGTATACGAAGTATTGATAAGGTGGCCTCGGCTCCGGCCTGCCGTCGTGACGACGTGTTTTCCGGCCATTAATTCTGCGGCCACGACAGATTTTGCGTTGTGCATGCAGCATCATTGACTTGAGTGATTTGCTACCCGACCTGGTACCCCGCAATATTGGTTTTGCCGAAGACGGAATTGCGCTGTTACCCCCGCGGGTTGAGAAACAGGCCATCGTACAGCTAGTGGCATTGTCGAACGTCTGCAACCAGGAGGCAGGCACTTTGTGTTCCTATATTGGCTTGTGCGGGATATGGGTCACCGCTAAAATTGGTGTCAACTGCCAAATCAACTTGCCTGTACCCGGCTCACCCTGTGCGCAGGTCCCAGTCGTGCCGTCTGCACGAAACCGATACTCTGAATTTCCCATTCGCCTGCCCCAGACAGCAGATGGCGCTAAACACGTCCCAGTTTAGCCAAGGCTATGCCCACCCAGGTGCCTTGGCTTGGATGAAGCCCATCTTTAATTCAACTAAAGTGTGTCCAAACTTTCGCTGTGTCATCCTTCGCACACTGTTGGCTGTTCGACAACACATCGGCCCCACCTGGTGCCCTGATTATGGCGCCTCTGCGTTCAGAACGGGACCAGCGAAAAGGAAGAAATACTCGCCGCAGTTGTCAAGGACGACGACTCGGTTGTCTTTGCCGGGTATACATACGGCAACTGGACCGACGCACATGGAGAAGACGGCGATGCCGACTTCGCCGCTGTCAAGCTCGACGCCGATGGAAATGAGCTGTGGAGGTGGCAGGTATTGGGAATGCTAAATCCGGCTTGACTGCGGATTGGTGTCATGATTGTGTGCGCCTTCAGCTCGAATTCTGGACAACGAGACCCTGCCATGTATTCAGGATCAGTGACTATTATTTTAACTGCCAGGTCGGCGGGAAAGAACGACAACACGCTCGAAACATACGCACTTCAGCACAGGACACTTAGAAGCATGAGCACACGTACTATTAATAGAGCATAGGACACCCAATATGAACGGGGAAAGCTGGTCATAGCTCGATTTCCTGTTTGGGTGTTGGTGCGTTCTGCACGAAAGCTGGTGCATCAACTCCCGACGTTCACATTTTCTTAGATATATTGGACTGAGTTTCTTACAACAAATCTCCTATTCTTACTCGCAGTAGGTATCCTGTACTGTAGTGGACGCTCAGGCCCTGGTTGCTGCCGCGCTACATTGTATGCTGCACGAACAAATCACCGTTGTGCCCGCGAAATCGCTGGTCGTTTTCCCCGGTAGGATGGAACCACGGCTACCGATATGATATACGGAGCAGCAAATGGACAAGACGGGTCGACAGTGCTCGCCGGGTTAACCGAGGGTTCGTGGAATGGTACACACGCCGGTGGAACCAACGATTTTGCTGCTGTTAAGCTGGACGTTGACGGTGCTGAGGTCTGGAGGTGGCAGGTGAGGTTGGGGCGGCGTGCCTTGTTCGAGCAGCAGGGACAAATGCAACCGGCGCCCCCAACGGGTGTTTATATGGGTCTAGAGGCGATGGTGCCACAGCGGACGCGGGTGAACTGTGCCCTGTTGTCCGACCAGTCTGATGCACTGGTCGAGTTAAGTGTACCAGAGCACTCGTGAAACTCATTTTTGCTAACACCACACACTGCAATGAGTTAGAACGTATGTTTTCAGCGCATTTTATTCGGCCTGCCCAAGTAGCAGCACACACGGTTTAGTAAACGTGAGCGGCGTGAAACTGGCCCTCGTTTCTTGTGGAGATATCCTCGTCACCGCGAGGCGAGTTCACTTCGATCCGGGTGTATCTCCGCGGTCAATACTACGCACGACTCGGTGTCTTCCTGAATTGACGTTCTCTTTTGTCTCTTTCACAGGATGGTACAACGAAAGATGACGTTGTCCGGGGGGTAGCCCCCGGAGACGACGGGTCCGTTGTTTTGGCGGGGTATACCAACGGAATATGGAGCGGTCAGACCGACGGCACCTACGATTTCGCTGCTGTAAAACTGGACGCTAACGGCGTCGAGATTTGGCGCTGGCAGGTGACTCGTCCACTTGCGGTTTCAACCCCGGCATTGCTTAACGCTAATTCTCACGGTTCCCACCCTAACTCCACCGTCCACCGAACATTTTGCTAATTCCAGCCTTGCCTTTTGCCTTCGCGACTCGGCAGGGAGGCTCAGCTTCATCAAAACCCGACGAAGTGGAAGCCGTGGCGGCGGGACCCAACGGGTTGGTGGTCTTGGCCGGCTGGACAAGGGGATCCTGGGCCGAAGAAGACGCCAGAGAGTATGATTTCGCGGCTGTGATGCTGGACACGGTTGCCCCCGTCACGCCTCCGCCGGCTCCCGAACCGCGTTCTAGCGAAACTGCAGCGTCACCGGCACCAAACCCCATGGGGCTGTTCATCCTGAGTGCGCCCACCGATGGGCCTTCTTCGCTTGACCCTTCTCCTGCGGCACCAACGTCACCGGCTCCAACGCCAAGGCCACAACTACCATCGCTGCCATCGCCTCCAGCAGCAACACCTACGGATGTAGACACCCTGAATACGCCCACCCCTCGCCTGGCGTCCCTTGCGCCCTCTCTCGTCGCAGTAGCGTCGGGAAGTTCCTTTTCCCCGGCGAGTATTGGGATGTTATTCACGACGGCGACGGTGGTTGTGATGTTTGCAGCATGGTGCTTACGGAGAAAGCACAAAGCAAAGCAGAACATCGACGAGAATCAAGGCACAGAAGGTTCTGCGCGTGTCGCGAGGCCAGATGAAGCGGCTTCACCGACGCCGTCAGAGGACGATCCTCGCTCACCATCTGGCGGGTGCGACGTTGCAAGAGCTGTCTTGGAGATGGCACACAATCTAGCACGGCAGTCCCAGTTTCCCGGTGTTTGTGAGGCAGCAACGCTTGTGTCGACCTTGGTCAACCTGATCTCGAACGATCGAGGTAGCATCGCGGACTCAGAGTCGAGGCTAAAGCGGTGTCGTCTCCTCGTTATGATGCTTCAACGAGCGGCCACGGTGCTCGGAAAGGTGAGACTAAGCGGCAGGCCCCACTGGAGCGTTCAGGTTCCTGGACCGCGCCTCCCCGCCGTTGACATTGTTAAAGGGAACGATGGGGTGCTGAGACACAGTGCTTGAACGATTCCCGCGCGCGTAGCCATGTTAGCCCGGATTGTTGCCTTGCGCAGATATACGCAAATCCCTACTCGGTAGGGATTACGAGGACGCTCTCGTGTTACGGTTGATCGCGGAAAAGAGGTTTCGTCCGTTCTGTTATAGACCGACCTCTTTGCCGAGCCCAGGGAAAATATGTGATCACAACCGGAGGCTGATTGGATAGTAGATTTGTTTTGTACATTCACCGCCTCAATGCTCTCGACCAGTGAGCTCATTGTGTCGGGGTCATTTGATTCAAGTCTACAGATCCACAGCAAGCACGACTAGTTCTAGAAGTTTTCCATTCCTATGCCCCATCGCCTACTGCGGGTTGCGGTGGCGCGAGTTTCCAGAATTAAGGCATAAACAATTGTTTCACAAAACGGACATTAAGAAAGCGTTGTCGCACGTCTTGGTACCCAACTGGCACAGTACGTCGTCGCGCTTCGCCCTTTAAACAATAATTGCCCAAAATTCGATAACACCCCACCCTTGTTGATACAGATCCCTGTAGTCTTCTCCGATGCCCTAAACAGACAGTTGATGTCGGGCGGCATGTCCGCGACCTTGATATCCCGTTGAATCGCAAAATCGAAACGCCGGAAACCTACGATCCCATCGATTGGCTGGGTTAGCAAAAAGGAGCCCAATAGAACCGAACGCATTTTGAACCTGCTGTGTCTACTTGTTGTGTACTCCTATAGATTGACATTATTGAAGACGACGACTCGAGCAGAGACACGAAGCGCATGCTGGTCAAGAACGTACAAGACGCTATTGAAGACATGGTGGGGCTCATCAAAACGTACAGGAGCAAGAGGAGGATAACGCAGGTTGTAGTTTCTACGTTGTTTAAGAGGCGCATGGAGGAAACGGAGGCGGTTATCAACCAGACGTTTTCGGATTTGATGGTGAGTTTCCACCGCATTGTCATCGCACGTGTTTCTCATGGGCGTCCTATTTTCCAACTGGACATGTGCGGTATGTACTTGGCCTCGTACAAACTCGGCCACTAATATTTGACTGGATCCGTTCGATCAGACCTCGACGGGTCACAGGTCGGCGCATATCCAAGTCGGCACCGACACCGAACCTATTCATAGCTGTGCCATTTGGATGTCTACAGTTATCAAGCGGATACCACGAAGCACCGAAGAATGTACACGTCCAGAAACTTGGGATGTAGCCACATTCGCTGGAGTCCCCGCCGGAAAAAACAAGCATGACCGCCCTAAAATTGCCGGTGGTCGAGTCGCTGTCATTTGGTGGTTGTTGGCCGGCTCCTGTGGTCCGTCTTAAGCAGACTTATGTCGGCTCCTGTGGTCCTGTCTTGCACAGTCTCTGCCGCACGTAAGAGGCGACACAGCAACACGGTACTAGTATGCGTCTTCGGACTCCTACTGCGGTAGGGGTGTTGTTCCATGTTCTGTCTGAGGCCCCTCTCATTTGAGGAGCCCTCTACTGTGTGTGTTCAATACCCAGAAGCTTGCCTTGAGAAAAATGAAAGCGAAGCCCAATGAACAATACCACGACCTACTGCTGTAAGGTGTACATTTGAAAAACGAAAGTAGTGTAAAACCAAAACCGATATTGCGTAGGAACTGTACAGTAGTTGTTAAGATGAGGAGCCTCATCGGACAGAAAACGATTTCGCCCAAAAAGTGCTACCCCTGCCGTAGCGGCACCTACTTCACGGGTCCAACATATCTGCTGTGCAATATTTCAGGTACTCCCGCATTTTTGCTTGTACTCCCGCATTTATGCGGGTTGTTGTGTCTCACACGGTGACATGTATTGGTGCTCGATATCGTTTCCTATGCAGCGGTGGCTCCACGTAGACGCGGCGCTATATCAAGGAGAAGACCACCGAACTCTGCTCGAAGATCGGCGTAAACCTAACCAAGCCAGGATCAGCCTGAAATCTTCCAAGGACGGCGTCACGGCAAGGCCGAATCTCCCCCGACACGCCGCCGCTGAGGTAAGCAAGGCGCAGTCTTCCGCCATACCCACCGTTAAGTTACGGACAGTGTAGATAGCTGGAGAGACTGGGATGCCATCTGCGCAAACTTACTCGGTACCACGACGTCCCTCGTGGGTCTTGGACAAAAATATGAATGTGGATGCAGCCACGCAGACGTCCCGGACTGAGACATCATCGTGATTTCGAAAGGTGTATACTAACAACAATTGCCGACCCCCGGCTTCCTTGCCGCACCGTATCATCGTCTCCACGTGTGCTTGCCTGTGGGATCCAACTCTGTTCGGAAGTTGAAGGCAGAGGAAATTGCGTCTGACCGTCGTCTGCGTCGACAGCGTAACCTGGAGCAGGTCGAGATCCCTGAGGACCACGTGTTGATATCCGAGGACGTCCTTGGAAAGGGGGGGTTCGGTACGGTGTATATTGCCGACTACAACGGGCGAAACGCTGCCGCCAAGGTAAGCGTTTCGATTGCCTGGGCCGAAGCAAGGAATAAAGCCGTACCCCATCGCATTTACGCAACCAATACGCTAACCTGTTTACCCCCTGGCAGCACTGTTCACGCAAATGCCCGCACGTAGGCCCAGCTACCAGCAGTTTGTTTTTGCTAGGAGAGATGGAAGCAGTTGAACTAAGATAGCCGGTACCCGCGGGATTTACAGCAGGGAAGGGCGCATCGGGTATTTCTGTGGCTGTGTCTTCTCATGAGCGTGTTTTTTTGCCAGTGTACTATTGCGGTAGTAACGTGCCCCCTTCGGTTACATGGCATGCCACATAGTCCTGAAGAGGAGAAGAGAGGTTGGAGCGGGAGCCTTGTATCACGGACCCCCAGGCTACTCCGTACACACATGAGTCGTACCATTCTGTCACAGCCTCCATGCTCTGAACGCACACGACTAAGCGTACCAGTATGCCGTAGACTTTATCCACACACGAGCCTAGTAACATTACATCACCGATTGTCCCCAGCAGGCGATCCCCCGAGTAGATGCGGCATCCGGGGACAGGCCACCCAGATTAAGGATCCCTCGTCAAACAATATACAAACCAAATATCTTTATGATAGATCAGTATCAACCATCGAGTACCACAAACATGCTACCTTGGTGTTTACGCGTGGACGTCTGTGCCTTTTTTCCCACATAACCGGTGGAATATTAGGTGATTGAAATCGATCGCGACCATGAAGGACGCGATGGTCAAGCCCACGGTGATTTTAGAAGGGAGACGAAAAGAGGTGAGACAGACGCGAACCGCCAGCGCGCATCACCTTTACTGGAGCTGCAGGCGATGATCCGGCTCAGAAGCCCTTATACGGTCAACGTCTACGGCGCTATCACATTTCGTAAGGACCGGATCGTTCTCGTCATGGAGCTGCTCACCGGCGGTGACCTGCTCTCACTGCTGGACCATTCCGGAGAGCGACTTCCTGAAGACCAAACCCGGAGCATCATTGGGGACGTTTGCGCTGGCGTGGCATTTTTGCACAGCAAGAACACCATCCACGGTGACCTTAAGTCCGCGAATGTACTGCTTGACGGAGATGGGAGGGCTAAGGTGGGACAAGCGTACGTTCGGCAAGAAGAAATGTGTTTTATCCCTGGTAGATGCTTCGGTGCGCGCGAACGGCCGAACTGTTAGACTAGATCGGACCGTGCACCAGTATGTGCACGGCGCGTTGGCACCTTGATATCAAGGTCACTTCTGTTTTGGTTCCGCGTGCTCCTCCTTTTCAAGCTCTTGTATATATCATTTTCGAGCGCAAGGTCGGCCGGGGTACTTTGTTGCTTTTTGCTCGTTTGCAGATCGGGGACTTCGGGACTTCGAGGTGGGCGCAGCACCGTGATTCGACAGGACTCGCCACTTTCAGACCTACCCAGGAAAACACTATGCACATGATGAGCTTTGGCTGGGCTGCTCCCGAGGTATAGTACTCACCAACTCCATGTAGTGCCTAAAGGAGGCAGCACCAATGTGGTGGTAGTTTGACGTACTCGGCGTGGAACGTGAGCGTGGTCTCCCAGATGCTTGGCGTTTCAAACGCAGCAACTTCCGCCGGCTGCCACTGCCTTTCCTGTTTCTCCGGCGAACTGGCGGCGGCCCACGCTCTTCCTTGCCCATGGGCTGCTATGACGCCGTGGAACAAATACCGTATACCTGGTATCAAACAGTTGCGGGTGGTGGTCGGAGCCGCTTGTGTGCCGGACTGTCATGATTCACAAGCGGGAGCGTTGTGCTCACCATGGGGAACGCCGCATGATGCCCCCATGTAAAAACATGAAAGGCTCCAGCAGTTTTTTTATTTGTTATCAGCGATACATCTTGCTCGACCCGTGGCTTGGCACACTGACAGAACAACAATCTTTAAGCCTTGTGGGTATCCGAGTGCGGTGTACAGCCGTATACATGTTCAACAACACGCTGGAAGTGACCTCCGGAATAAGTTCCACCAAGGGATTTGGATTGCTGTTTATGTTACCCCCCTCCGCAGCGGTAAGCAGCAGAAGAACATGTCCCCTGAAGACGCCCCCGCGCATGCTTTCTCCATCCGCTTTCCCGCGATGTTGTGAAAAGGTGCTTAACGTCAAGGGCAGCTCCTACGCAAGCGACGTGTATAGCTTCGGCATCGTGGCTTGGGAGGTTCTTTCCATGCAGGTCCCCTGGGCTGATGAAGCGGCCCCCCTTGATATTTATAAGCGCGTAGTGTTCAAAGGGGAACGCCCCGCAATCCCCGCGGACGCCCCGGCCGACGTGGCAGCCGTCGTGCGTGCTTGCTGGGCTGGGGCAACCGAGGAGCGCCCTACCGCCAGCGAGGTAATGCGAAGACTTAAGTCCCGCGAACTTCAAGTTTAGCCTCGTGTTGGTATAGTGCTACACTGCCAGTCTGCCAACCTACGAGTACCTGTGTGGGATGTAGATTGTCGCATATATACGGTGCTTCACCGTGTACTTCCGTAGGCTGTGCGTGCTGATTCCGTCATTTCAGAGAATGTAGTGGAATGCGTAGGACGGAATCACAGCGTACGGCTTCATGTGGATGCAAACTGGCGTGTCTGTGCGACGATGCCCTTTCCGTGGTAGAGAATTGACGACACAACCGGGGGCAGAGAGGCCTAGTATAGAAGCAGCCTGCGGTCCGTCGGCCAGAAACATGCAGGACCCTCACCCCAGAATCAATCCCGTTTGCTGGTTTGTTTCGAACGGAGGTCTTAGTTTGCTAGCCCGTAAGATCTTCAAACTGACGTCAGGAGTGGAGCTCATAACGCAGGATTATTGCAGTGCTGCTGGTGTCGAAGACGTCAGTACGGACGGCAAACAATGCCTCAAGGGGGCAACAGTAATTAACGGTGGGTGGTATATCGACAGGACAGGAGGAAGTCATCAATTCGCTGCACCTTTTCTTGGGATCGTTGGTGGTATGATATGTGAACGTACCAGGTCCCAGAGCGGGGCGTTTGCTTTTAATAATGGATGTCCACGATTGGGGGAAGGCATTTCCATCGGGTAACGTCTCCTGCCATCCCTTACGAGCAGTGTTAATATGAGGAGCGTCCGACAGCCCGACCATTACGTCTTCAACTAACTCCTCTGCGTACTTAGGCCTGTTTCCCGCCGTTCCCCCGCGTCAACGGGCGAAATCTTGGCACCACGGCGCTGGAACAGTGACCCCCGCCAGCCCGTGCTGGCTCCTGGTTGCGAACATCTTCATCGCGAGAGGATTCGGGCGTCAGTTGTATTTATTTTCAACCTTCGATGCAAGGGGCGAGAGCCTTAGCTCAAATCAGCAACGTTAAATAGCTTCAATCTTACATGCTCCCCAGTGATAGTGACTATTACACACCTGGCAGTGGGAATACAAACACGTATGTATATCGCGCAAGCAGCTGCGTGACAAACTATAACACGCTGAGTCACTGTGTCCATCGCGGCGGGAGGTGGGGTGGACAACCCTTAAAAAACATCACCAGTGCGTGGAATCTACGGTCGTCGGCATACTGGCTCGACGCGTGCTATGATAGAGGTTCCACGTTTTGGCTTTTTTGTTTCTGAATGACGGGTGCTGCTCAACCCAAAATCGTCGGAATGTCATTCTTGTTTTTTAGCAAAATTTATTTCTCAATTTTCCTAGTGCATTAATTTGCTCATCGTGCTACCCTTCCAGTTTTACTCAAAAACTGTTTTCGGGTGTGATATGGAGCTCCTAAAGTGAAGAGCCCCAGAAAAAAACATCATGGAACAACACCTCTATCGTAGCATGGGTCGCTCGTACCTGGCTTCATACTGCTGGTAAATAAGTTTTCTCCAGTTCGCCACTGATCACACGGGTAACTGTCCGAACACAGCGCCACAATCAGTGTTATGAAGAAGTCATGTCATTGCGGGCCGCGAAGCATCTTGCATGGTTCGGAGTTCCGGTGTCTTCAAAATGTTTCCCTATACACTGGCGCCAACGGCGGGAATAGGAATGCGGAAAATGTGCAATTCGTAGAGCTGTGAGCCCCCAAGATTTTGAGAAAAAAAAAAGCCTGATCGGTTTGCGGCGCTAGACGACCAGCCGAGTCTGCTCGGCGGGTCGACTGGCTTTGCCAGCTGATACTGGCCGAATAGAGGACTATCGTCTGGTGAGCGAAGCGATGTAAACACCCCCGGCCGAGGGGCGAGGCGCCCCCGGCAAGCCCGCCCGAGGCCTTTCCGGAAGACCCCGTCAAAGGTGAATGACACCCAACATGACTTCAGGTTAGGCACGAATACGGTATCTTCTATTGGCGAAGCCTTCCCGAGTGTGGGGAACCGGATACGTTGGGCAGTCGGACCTACAGAAAATGACTACATGACTGACCATATTCGTCGACATATTGACTACCGGGTGGGATATTTATAGGTGACTTACAACAAGTTGAACCGATGTGAGCTAAGATAGAGGTAGCACTTTTGACGTTTTGTTTTTTCTGAATGACGGAGCCCCTTAACCCAAAATCGTCATGGTGTCGTTCTTTTTTTTCCAATTTGATTGTTTTGTTCACCTAGGTCATGGGTTTTGGAATCGGATTGACCTTTTGGTTGACTCAAAACAGGTATGTGGATGAACTACCGAGCTCCGAAAGTGAGGAGCCTCAGAAAAAACCGCTGCACCTCTATCGTAGCATGCCTCAACCGCTTTTTTATCAATTTATCACAGTATTATCTTGAAACACACCTCCTCGAACCCAAGAGGGACCCGAGAAGACAACGACCAAGGAGGTTTCTAGATGGTTTGGAAAATAAAGAAGCTAGGAGCTATTAATAGCAAATCAATAGGGACGGGGATGGCACGCTGTTACGGGGCATTCACGAACCGTGAGCGGAGTTATTCCACAAGCTCCTGACACCGAACTCGTTGGAGCTAGATCCGACCATCCTCGACCTACTGCCACCACGACCACTTGGCATTATCGCGTGGAGACGAATTTACCATGTGCACGATGGGAGGAAATAGGGGCGTGCCAAATTGAAAATCGGTGGGGTCAGACAGGTATTCCGGCCGAGTTTCAAACACCCGACCAACCCAAGTTAATCCTGTGCTTTCACGGCATCCTTACCAACGTGTAGAGAACGGGATGAGTCCCCCCCGCAATTGTAAGATGTGATAATAAAGGCCGTTCACAAAGCGAACGATCCCTCCGCTTGCAGAAAAAAATATATTTACTTAGATCGCTGTCCATGCAGTCAACGTGTCGATGATCATCGTCACGTTCCGCCTTAGCAAATACTGCGACGCCGGGGATATACTCGATCGGGACCACTGCTGCACACTGCTGCATCCGTTTGGCGCAGGCAAGAAGTGGCACGCGGTTCGTCGTGCACCGATTGCAAGAGCTCGCACAAAAAGAGTGGTAAGGGACTAAGGATTAACTAGAAGAGGATAGGGTGGTCGTAAAGGAGGAGACGTTGGCAAGCGCGCGTAGGGCCGTGTGGATAATGGTTTTAACCGACGACGCAGGGGTTCTCTCGACGTCGGCGGAGGGACTTGCTACAATCGGGACAATCACTCTGAGACCGTCTCCGAAGGAAGTGGCCTCACCATATCGAAAATGTAGACGGAGACGATGCTGCTCCGAATATCACACCAGACACCCCGGAGGCCGATGAATATTGGCATGTACGAGGACAAGAAAGGGGCGATAGACTTAGCGAAACGTCCCTTCAGCTCGTCCCGCATTGGCGTGAGGTACCATTTTCTCAGGGAGATGGCTGCCAGCGGTGACATCTACGTGCAGTATCATCTGTCAGAAGATCAACCCGCAGATATCCCGTTGAACGCTATTGGCCGGGAGAGTTCCGAAAGACACCCCGGTTTCTTTTTGGGCAGGGGTCGCACCCCCATCGGAGAGATGGCATCGGGTGTAAATTCAAGGTTGAGTGCTACCGCAACGGGCCACGTTGCCGAAAGCTATTGGCCGGGAGAGTTCCGAAAGGTACCCCAGTTTCCTTTTGGGCAGGGGTACGCACCCCCATCGGAGAGATGGCACCGGGTGTAAATTCAAGGTTGAGTGCTACCGCAACGGGCCACGTTGCCGAAAGCTATTGGCCAGGAGAGTTCCGAAAGGCACCCCAGTTTCCTTTTGGGCAGGGGTCGCACCCCCATCGGAGAGATGGCACTGGGTGTAAATTCAAGATTGAGTGCTACCGCAACGGGCCACGTTGGAGTTGTGCAAGGTACCGTATGCAGTAGGGTCCCTTTGACATGCGCTGTGGTGGTATACAGTATCGCACCCATCAGAGAGATCGCACCGGGTGCCTGCATGCAGCACCGTTGCGTTACCCCAGTAAGGCCGGGTGTGTAATACCATTCGACATCGAACCCCTCGCAGAGATGGCACCGGGGGTGCCTTGAGCAGCATAGAACCCAATGATTCAATTGTATTTCCGCACCGGTATCGGAGAGATCGCACCCGTCGGAGAGATCGCACCCGGGGTGCCAAAACAAGAAAAGGATCGTTCATTTTAAAACGTGATCGCACCCGGTGCCATCCTTCGCATGATTACGGTAGTTGGTACACCGAGGGAGGGTGTCCAATATAGGATATGTCCACGAATATAGGTCCGGAAGTTGCCCACAGGCGTAATACAGGATGTGTCGTAGCCCGGGAATATGAATGGAAGGTCCTTTGGTGGGTATAGGGAACGGGGCATTCCGGAGAAATCTGAAAGTGTGAATTGTTGGACTGTGGTTCAGGAACGTACCGGAGATTGTAGCTCGTGGGCATACATACGTGCCAAGGTGGTGTTCTGCACCCCGCTTTCACTCCAGTTTCTCCTTCTTTTTCCCGCCGTGCTCGTCTGGATACTGTTAATGAAGATATATAGTACGAAGTAAACACAACCTGTCCTTTCTGAGACATACGGCAAAGGGCAGTACTTTTTCTGCGCACTCAGCTCGGGGCTGTTGTTACCACTACGTCTTCTATATAGCTCTGTCATTCGAATATGAGTCAGAGGCCGGGAGGGATACCTGCCCGTCCACCCCCGAACGGCGGGCCTCCATCTCTGTGAAGGTCACCGCCGTCGCAAGAGCGCGAGCCGTAGCCTCGGGAGATTTTCCCTCTTCCGCTGTGGCCAGATCAGGCGCCCAACACCAAGATCATCAAATATGTACAGTAAGCCTCAGCAGGCTGGAGCAAGCAAGATGAAAACCAGAACGAAGGCCCACGAAGCCAGCGCCAACGCGAACGACAGGGAGGCAGGCGGCAGCTCCACATATTCAGAACCAGTGAGGATCACGCCTTCACCTGTATGGCTGACCGTGCCCCGTAACTCTTCCTCCTCACGAGTTATCGACTACAGCAATGGTTGAAGGTGCTGCTACCCCGGCTAAATAGCACAGTTAATCCGTGGTGTTCTGATTGATCAACTTCTCCCGTACACACAAAATTCGCATTTTCTCGTACACTTATTAATGCTACGCTTCTTGTTGTAGTTATTGAGAACGGAAGGTCCTTATTATTCCCACTGGCAAAAAATGCCAGCCCTTCGATGTTCGATACGTGTCATGTTTTGTCATGATTTTGTTTTTAATAAACGGGGGAACCAGGAAAACCGTAAAAAATCACTCATACTTTGAACTACACGACACCAACGGCCACACTGCGTGATCAACAATCACGACCAGCTCCTCGTAGCAAGGGAACGGGAGGCGGAACCTCCTGGGCAGCTTCCTCAGAGCTTTCGTGGTCGCTGGACCAGCAAGGAGCTCTGGTTCTCGCGTGGTTGCGCCGGTCGTAGTCAGGGCCTTTCCTATCGAACAAAACAATGACAGTTCATGACTTTAATTTTGTCGTAAATCGTGAGTTTTCATGTCATGATTCAGGACAAACATATCACATGTCATGACCCCATGACACACAAATCACGAATCACTACATCCATTTTTCTAGTTCCCCCCCCCTCCAAAATAAGCATGTCCTCGGTTCGTGAAATCGTGGCATGGCTAAAAATATCCCTGACCAACGCATTAAGTAACCCCCGCGGAACCGAACGGCCAACAGCATTCCAAGGCCGGTATCGGGGCATGACAGGCTCTACTTCGTATGCCGATTGCGGACAGTGAGCCGCTGCTTCAGAAGAAACCGCTTAGCGCGGGCTAAGGAATACGATGCGGCCGAAACACTTTGGGCAGGAGAAGAAACAGCACGAAGAGTGAAACTACTAAGAGGGCCCAGCCGGGAAGACGACCCGTGACATTGGAATCTCGCGGGCTCGGCCGGGCCGACAGCGCGTGAGATTCGGGACTGACTGGCTGGCTGGCTGGCTGGCTGGGTAGGGGGGTGCAGCTCTCCGGCCGACCCGGGCTGGTCGGCACCGGCCCCACCAGCGAGAGTTGGCCTCACACCCTCAAATACCCAAATATTCCGCGGATTTGAAATCATCACGAAACGTGCCATGTGCTGTAGTATCAGCTATTTTCGCAAGAACTAAAAATTCACGAATCGTGATATCTCGTCATGTTTAAGTATCACGAATCGTGACATTTGTTTTGTTCGATAGAGACGGCCCTGTGAAAAAACGTTTTGATCGTTTTGATCGTCTCGTCCTATCCACCGGCGTGAGGAGACGAATTAAAAGTAATGCTGGTGTCCCTCTCCGTGGTGTTCGATTCACGAGTGCTGTGTCCTAGCTGTTTATCAGAGTAGCCAAGCGCGTACATAGCGTCGTGATGCTTCATAGCCCACACTCTACACAATATATGACCCGCACACATGTTTATAAAACCCTAATATTTTTAGGGATTGGTCGAAAAAGGCCGACAAAAACAAACATTATTGGGTGAAATTTGACAGGGTTCTTTACGGATATCCGTCCGTATCTTGACGGATATCCGTCCGTAGACGGTGCGGTTTCATGAACAGAAAGATCGTACGGTGCGGTTCGGTGTGGTTTTCGTTCTCACGGTGCGGTGCCGTGCGGTTTTCAGAATCAGGAAAACCTACCGTGCGGTTCGGTGCGGGTTTACGATATCGTAAATCTTACGGTGCGGTGCGGTGCTGTTTTCGAGAGGCCCAAAATCCTACGGTGCGGCGCGGTGCGGTTAACCGCACAAACCCGATACGATAAATCGCGCCATAAAGAACCCTGACTATAAAGAAAGGTGTCGTATGATGTCGTCAACCTTCTACGACAATGCGATTCGGTGCTGTTTCATGTCCTAGGGTGCGGTTCAATGCGTTTTTCACAAACCGAAAAACCTACGGTGCTGGTCGGTGCGGTTTTCCATCTCACGGTGCGGTGCGGTGCGGTGAGGTTTTCAGAAACAAGGAAACCTACGGAGCGGTTCGATGCGGTTTTACGATATCGTAAACCTTACGGTGCGGTGCTGTGCGGTTTTCAAGAGGCCCAAACTCTTACGGTGCGCCGCGGTGCGGTTAAACCGAACCGCACCGAACCGATACGAAAAACCGCACCGTAAAGAACCCTGAAATTTTACACACCCCGGACAGATCAGCCCACCGTAGCTCGAGCTAAACCTTTTCGAGGGTAGCTCGCCGGCGAGCTACCTGAGCTACACGAGCTACACGTGTGTTCCCAGCTTGAGCTTTACACTTCGTAGGAGGGTAGCTCATCCGCACATGTTTTCAAAGGTTGAGTTATCGGCGATAGCTCAGCTGCACACGTTCTCCCGGCTCGAGCTATAGGCGATAGCTCATCTGCACATGTTTCCCCCGCTTGAGCTATAGGGGATAGCTCGTCTGCACATGTTTTCAAAGGTTGAGCTATACAGGATAGCCCTTCTGCACATGTTTTGAAGGCATGAGCTACATACAACAGATGAGCTAGCTCACGAGCTGTATACAATGAAGAGTTTCATGCTTTACCCGAAAGACAACACAAAAACAACCATATACGTGTACCAGGTATTTCTTATGTACTAGCGGTACGGCCACGACTCCGCCCGTGGCGCTAGCCCTGCATTGCCCATAGTGGTAGTGTACCACTCACTCTGAACGGAGGTGTAAGGACCAT
>JAYJME010000591.1:0-21365 GCA_036873775.1 Costaria costata | reverse complement strand
CGATCGCGAAACTACACATGTCTAATTCTAGGGTTTACTTGAGTTGGCTACTTCGAAGTATGAAAACCCTTCAGATGTGTATGTTTTGCACAGCACTATGCTGCGAAAAGGCGGCGGGTCAAAGTTTTCGCAAGGTATTATAGCGTTGCCGACGTTTATATGCACAGTAGATAGTTATTTGGTAATGAGAAACACAATTGTATGGGAATACCTCCCCCCCCCTGTGGCTGTATTGGACACCCCCCCCCCCACCGTTTTCCCCACATGATCACAAGAATATACCAAGTATAAATTAAGCACGCCTTCCATCCACCCTCCGACGCCCCCCCCTTGTTACTCCCCACGTGCAGGCAATTTTCGAGCTCCAGAAGGAGCGTGGATCCGATATCCCCTACATTCTCGCACGCACGGTTCGGAGTTGCTGAAGAATTAGGGGTGCAGGGTATCTGCTCACGGGCATTTTATTCCTATAACAGGGGATCTACCCTCCCTCGGCACGATTATTTGTCCTACTTATCGCGCGTACGATTTTGGAGTTGCTTGCGGTACACTGCGGCTTAGGGGATTGGGTTTTGAGGGCTGGATTACGGGCGCTTGCGTGGACAGTGCTTTTTATAGGCGAATGGCTATTGGCTGGCAGCATGGAGATTGTTGCTGCGAGTACCGAGGTTTTGTTGGCGTTGATGAGGAGTTCTTGATGCAGAATTTTAATTTTTATGTGCGCCATTTTTTTCGTAGCATTCGGCGGATTTGTTGCGTGTGGTTGGCGGACAGAGTAGGGAGCTGAGGCTAGTTCGGACGGCAGTGCACAGCTATTGCTGTAGGTTTCGGTTAGACCACTGAAACAGGGAAACTTGGTAGTGGTGGCTGTCTTGGTATTGAGGACGTGGATGGTGCGTTGGTGCAATTTTTGTCACCTACCAGGTGATACTCGTTTGTTCTCTCGTTAGCCCCAACAGAAATATATTCTGCTCGTCAGACCTGCGACACCCTCCAGAAGATGAGTAAACGCAGATCGCATGGAGTTCAGACTTTGGGAGCATGGGCAACTCGATTGCGAAAGCCCTCACGTACATGTTTATGTATCAGAGGAGGTAGTAACCTCCTCCGACGTGTTGTTGCTGTCCTTTAGTATCTACTCAGTATGACGTCATGGTCACAACGTTCAGTCCATCTTGCTCGGATACGTCGTTATACTGGGGCGCCACCGGCGCGTTGTACTCCACGGTGATGCCGGAGTCGAGGCAGTGTTCCTGGAATAATATATATTCGAGGTCCCTTGTTGTCGGCGCGTGCGTGTGGTGCGCGATTTACAGCTGACGTTGACAGCATCGCAGTGGTGCCACCCAGGGCACGAAGAGATGCGTCGTACGAGAACAGACACTTGTCGTCTGAGTGTTGGGTCAACGGAATTGAATGTCAAAGTGCAAGAAGGGGTATCCCGTCTCAAGGATGGTGCTTACCCCCAATTTCCTTGTCTTCACGGAGGAGCAGAGGTTGTTTTCCCCTCTATGAACAACCGTGGCTAAGATACGAACTGGGACAGGCCGGCCGGCCTTGTCGATGACGTACCCCTTAATGGTCCCTGTTGAATTCGCGAATACCTTCTACTTCCCGGCGGCCATGATGGTCTGGGCTCCTTCAGTTTCTTGTAGATATTTGTACTGGGTCGCAGCCTTGGGATCAGCTCGTTATCTACCAAGTCATCCGACGCGCCGCTATCACCGACATCGTGCATCTGTCGGCGCAGGGGTGCAAACCTCTTCCACCACTGCAAGCCACCAATTTTGTGGGCGCAGCCCCTTGTTGAAGTCACACCCGAAGTCGAGGGACGGCTTCTCGTCGTCGTCTGCCGGAGGAGAGCTAGCGCTCAGCACAGCAGAGGCGGTTTAAGCTTCGTCGTTCTGCAACTAGCGTCGTGTTCTCTGCGTGTAACAGGCCGGTCGTCGAAGGAGACCATACTGTGTAAAACACATAACTTCCGCCCAGTCGCGTCCTTGATCCCGGCCTTGCCGTTGGTAGAATTAATAATGGTGATCGGTAGTGGGTTGCAGAACGGGCCTGTTTGGGACCCGCAATCATCGTTGAACCATAGAAGAACACCTGTCGAAATATATGCGCGGTGTTGAAAGTGAACGTGATACTACAGCAGCAGTGCAGCAGTAGTAGCGGGAGTTGATTTCACAATTTTCTCGGGGAACCCGAGAGTTGCGATCCACGTTATTTGATGGTCACGAAGCACAACTCCTAACCTTATTGCAACAATGTTGTTGCATTGGGGGAGTTGTCGTCTCACCGGTTGTACGGGGGTCGCAGGACTTTCAATCTACTATCCATCGTGTATCACGGCAACAACAAGTCGCCCACTTCTCAATTTGTGAACGTGAAGTGTCTGTCGCTGTTGTGGTACAATAAACTGCTCGAGAAGCCCAAGCTAATTTATTTCACTACTGTTCGTCGTTAATGAAGCAGAAGAGCTCCAAACAGGCAGCATTACTGCCGTTGTTATGGAATTTCTTTCGAACAGCTGCGACTCGGGGGTCCCGAGACTTGCAATTCACAGACCTCGTGAATTACGCGCAGCAGCGGGCCTACTGCGACGGTACTGTCGTTGTGGTGGAGTTTCCTTCGTAGACGAACAGATTATACTCGACTTTTGTTTGACATTTTTGTGGTCAAATAAAAGGCGCAGCAGTTAACCCCGGGACTGGATACGCTTTATAAGTTTGGATTTGGAGGATACATGCCCCATGGCAGTTACCTGCGCAATATGTAATTGTTAAGACACCGACCAGTCGGCGTTGCAAGGAAAGCACACGTCATCTAAAACACAAAGTGAACAGCTGCTCGCCGCCGGCTACGCTCTGCCGCCCGTCGTCAGCCCAGTGCCCGTCACGTATCGCGTGATGTTATGCACACCACGCTCACGTGGTGTTACCCACACCACTCCCAGAGCGCAGAGCAGCCCCGTGCACACGGAAGCGTGAGCGGGGGCCACCACACCGAAGAACCTCCAGACAACTGTTATGGCCGATAACACGCCGATGTAGCCCCTCTACTCTGCATCTTTCGAGCTGCGGCTGGCTTTTCAATCGAGACTTTGCTGAGTTTATAGACGTTTCAGCGCTCTTCTTTGCGTTCGAGAGACGCTCTGTGCCAACTGTGCCACTTGTGTTTCTGCAGCAACTTTCGTTTACTTTTTATGACGCGCGAGCTTCTGCTGAGGGCGCAGCTAAGCTTGGGTGTTAGCGAATGCTGCGTCGAGCTTGCGATTGAGGTCTTGCTCTAAAATAATGGAAGTTTTGCTTTCGTGCTGATATTCGACTCCAGGATGGTTTTGCATCGCCATTAGTTTCTGCGCAACTCCCGTACTGTTGTTGTATTGAATTGTCCAGGCGATTGTTTCGGCCGCCTCCAGGCCACCGCGAGCACACCACTGTCACTTAGCGAGCGACTGCGGGCGGTTGGTGTGGTGCTTTCCCGGTACTGGTACGCTGCAACAAACCGTATGTGTACTTCAATCCCCAGTTGTTCTTTGATTCTTACTTTGGAGAATATTAATCCAACATTGCTCAAAAGGTTTCCCTTCAGTTCGTATTTTGTAGCCGTGGAAAGCTGAATAACATTGCGATCTGAGGGTGAACATAAAATGTTTCCGGCCGTCTACAGGTTGGATTGGAGCTCAGGTTGTTTCGCCGTCTGCATGAAATCCTAGTGCAGGTGAAGGTATCATGGCCCGCTCTAGGTAGACCATCACCACAGAGAGAGAGCCGGAAAACACTAAGGTACATGGTTTACCGCACTTTCTGAGCTCGTTGACACTCCGTGCTTAACAAGTATAGATGTGTGAGATAATCCTGTTTGTACGAGCCATTGTCAGGTGTTTGTCACACTTGAAAACCCAACGCATCTTCGCCACTGACTTGTTTCAGGTCAAATCTCGACAGTTAATAGAGTAGAAAACCAAGGAGTTTGGGTGGTCACAGCTATATCGAGTTTCCTTCATCGTTTTAATGCTGGTATTTTCGATTAGCCTGCCATGGTTTTGTAGCATGTTAGTCCTCAGTTCCACGTATAGCATTAAGGGATAGTATAACTCTAACATAATATAGCTCTGTCAAAGTTTTAGCAGTCCAAACTACAGCGATCCAGCCGTTGCTGGTGAACGCCCCGTGTGGGACCTTCTAGACGCACGCAGTACCTCGTACCGATTCAATCACGTTTCGATAAAGCATTATTTTTCCAGGATATTGTTGTCAAGGTACGTCGAAGCTCAACACAGCAGTTATTAGGCTTATATTCCAGGCCCAACTTGAACCAGTCGTAGCTCGAGGTGTAGTGCCGTTTCTTGACTCACTGTGAAACGCGTAGCTGTGACAGCGCTTGTGCGGTCGAGGCTCATATTCTATTGACCTGCGACGTATATACCAGCTCGGTGCTTATGATGTACGCGATGGTGGACCAACTCGCGCATACCCGGTCGAGATACTGTCGAAGATTAGAGGCAAGTGCTGAGTCGCTGTTACGCGCACTTGCGTGAGCTTCAGAAGTAATAAGATGGTATACCGATTATCCGAGGCCAGTGTCTTGTTTTCTTTTAGTCAAAGGGAAAGCCGACGAGAACAAGGGTCAGACGGTGTCCGTGCTCACCGAAGCTCGACGACAAAAAACACCAAGATATGTTAGCCTTGTCTCCATGACCCCCACCACTACCTGATACTTGCTACTGGTACCCTACCTATTCCAACAATGCTCTCCTAATATACCGGGGTTCTTCATTGAATCGAAAGTTGACAGCCCAGTTCAAATACGTACGCACATTTACACTTTTCTTACACAGCACAACATGTCTGCTTAATGTTTATCACATACCAACATATGAAGCTATGTACCTGAGGCTACATACCGCTACGAGACACCCTAGGCTTCGCTGCTGCTGTGTGCATTCGATGGGCCAGATGATGTGTTGCCAAGCTCCGGCTAGATGGCTGTGGACTGCTCCTATTATTGGTGTACTAAATATCATATTCAAAATATTGAACCACGTCTTGAGGGAGCACCGCGGCCGAACCGGGACCAGGCGCCGAACCCGCCACTGCGGGAGACGAAGCTGTGGTATATTCTGCCTGTTCTTTTACATTCGAAGAACGGCCAACCAATAGACGGCAGAGTTTAACATTAGTCGCGATCGGCGGGATAGTCCTGATTGCAAACAACCCGACGAAACTCACTCCTAAACACAAAACAGCTATACCCGAGGAGGTGGCGGTGCTGGCGCGTGCCGCCGAGGGTTATTAGTGAGCCGCATGTTACAACAGCAGGGATACACATAATGCTTCTGAGGTGCCTTACCTGAGGAACTCTACACCTCACGCAACAACCAACTGTGAGAAAAAATGTACCGTACACGCAACCTTCCTAACAATCTCGCGGGCGAAAAACTCAACGAAGACACGCACTGGACAAGCAATGGGGCCCAAAGCTACTGGCTAATAACCTCGCGAGTCAGAATAATTTCGACCCAAATGCACCCGCTCTGTCGTAGCGGGGCTCAGGAGAATTTCTCCCGTGGCGCCCGGATGACGATTAGACCTACCACCCATGCGCACCCGGGCTTTCATGCAAGAGACTGTTCGTATATATGAGAGTGGTGCAGCCGATGACAACTAGCTGCGGCTAACCTCCTGTGTGGTTTATGTGGTGAGAGGCGTACTACGATAGAGGTTCACCGGTTGTTTTCTGAGGTTCCTCACTTTAGAGACTCTGAACTTCACCCACATATTGGTTTTGAGTCAACCACGAATGCAACCCGATTAAAACACCCATGACCTAGGTGTACCAGAACAATCATGTTGCAAAACAAGAATTTGGGTTAAGGATCTCCGTCATTCAGAAACCAAAAAAAGCCAAAAAGTGCTACCTCTATCGTAGCACGCGTCGTGAGGTATCTGACAACAAGGTATTGGCCCAACTGGTGTGTGTGCTTTTTGCGGTGTATGTTTTATACTGCTTTATCTTCCACAATCATGGTATAGACCATGCGTTTAACAAGCGTACGCGTTCGACAGCGGCGTACACAAACACGATATCGCGTCTCCGGCCGGAGCCGCTGAAAGTTTATACGAAGTACGGTGCTAGGGGAGGGCACTACCGGTCGAAGGACGTCTGTAGTGTTGTGCCGCAAACGGAGCGTCCGCTTAGTATATGGAGGAATTTGGGTATGGAGCCGCCGGGATGCAGCAGCAGCGACAGTATTTTGTTGCTGAGCAGCAGCAGCTGCTGCAGCTGCGACCATATTTTGGTGCTGGGCAACAGCAGCGACTGTATTTCGGCACTGGGCAGCAGCAATAGCAGCAGCAGCGACGACCGTATGTTGCTGCTGGGCAACAGAAGAAGCGGCAGTGTGGAGTTGGGCGGCAACAGTATCAACATGCGGGGAATGTTTGGGTTGATAACACCGGACGTGGATGGCTTCAGCCAGAGTCTCCTCCGCCACCAGGAGCGACGATGGAGGAAGTGTACCGGTGCGAGCGCCGTGGTTCCCTCGGGCTTAAGGCCGCGATTTGCATAGCGCCGAACGCTTTTGACGGGGCATGCAATACTTGTGGGGAGTAAGGCCACGTAGCCAGGCAGTGGCACACTGCTCCGCCCCCCCGTATGCATGCCAACGGGACCACCACCATGCCCCAGCCCGGCCTTCGTGCAGGCTTCCGGCGGATGTTCTACAAGCCGACTGCGACGCCCCTGTGAACGAGCTGCGTCGACATCGTGTTGGCGATGGGTGGCAGTCGGGCGACGAGTGGGACAGGGGCGGTGAATGGAACGAGGGCGGTGGAGTACTGTGTGGGGGTGCGCGGCAACTCCAGCAGGAGGAGGGGCAGCAGCAGCAGCAGCAGCAGCAGAAGCAGCAGAAGCAGGCACCCCTAGTAGAACGCCTGGAACATTGCGAAGCATTTCGCCTGATTCGCAACATGCCTGCCTACTCGGTAAGAGTGGATATGTGGGATAAATTGCAGTCGGCGAAGGAACGAGCAGGAGGGGCTAGGTTACCATGCCAGAGCCATGACGACTTGATGGAATTGGCGAGGGTGAGGATGCAAGTGCGAAGGTGCAGCAACAGCAGCAGGTGCTGCAGCAACAGCAGCAGCAGCAGCAGGTGCTGCAGCAACAGGAGGAGGAGCAGCAGCAGCAGCAGCAGCAGCAGCAGCAGCAGCAGCAGCAGGAGCAGCATCCGTCTAAGGCTGAGGTGGTAGAGCTCGGTGATGCTGGTGAGCCGCTTGCAACGCCTGCACCGCAGCAGCACGAGGCTGAGGTGGAGCTCGGTGATGCTGGTGAGCCGCTTGCAACGTCTGCACCGCAGCAGCACGAGGCTGAGGAGGTGGAGCTCGGTGATGCTGGTATGCCGCTTGCAACGTCTGCACCGCAGCAGCACGAGAGTGTGGAGGCGGAACCAGCCGTGGCGAGGTCGTCGCAGCAGGGGGGCTTAGAGGTGTAACCTGCCGTGACGAGGTCGTCGCAGCAGGAGGGCTTGGGGGTGGAGCCGGGGGTGACGAGATCGTCGCAGCAGGTTAGCTTGGGCCAGAGGGGGACATCAACGCACCCATTCGACCCAGGAAAACACGATGGGATTGATGCGGTTGAGGGGGACTACGGCGGCCGGACTACGGCGGCCGGGAAGAAGAGGAGCATGAGGGGAAGGGGCTACCAGCAGCAGCAGCAGCAGCAGCAGCAGCAGCAGCGGGGCACAACCTTTCCCATTTGATCCTGGGAAACAGGCATGTTATATTTACAGTGTCGCCTACTTTATTGTTGGTGATCTATTTTGCTTTATCTGTGTGCTTCTCTTTGTCTGATGGTGTGTCTGAGCGAGGAGTGTACCGTATGTTTTTGGGTTGAAGGATGTGCTGGAAAATAACTGCTGATTTTGGCTTGTTTGCAAATATTAGGAAGGAGGATCAACTACAAATCGATACTGACGCTGTTTTTGCCAGTCTTGGTTTTGCTGGGAAGAATCACGAGGGGGGACTAGATGGCACGATTGTACTTGTAGACAGAGTGCAAAAATATGTGGTTGTCGCAGTTAACCGTGCAAAACGATGTGGTTTTGGAGTGCTGACACAAATGCTGTAAGGTAGGCGTACTGCAGCACGGTGTCTCTACGTGTGTTGTGGTTGCCAGGTCGATCGGATCGGATCGGAGCAGTACTGCTGTTAGTTAACTGCTGTATCAAATGAGGGGTTCGCGAGGCCTTCGGACGATGTGCGTTTGCTTTGGGCTTGTTTCTGGTTTGATGTGGGGTCGGACTGAGGGAACAAGCTCTTGATCTGTTTCTGGTTTGATGTGGGGTCGGATCCAGCGAACAAGAGAGGTGTGCGAATACTACGTGCTATTATGTACCTGGTATCTGGCATACTTCACAGAGTCTTCAATCTTTGACTCTTTTTGGTTCGAGCACTCCACGTATATTCGTACAACATCATTGAAACACAGCATGCAGCAGGGCAAGACAACAACCCGTGTTGTACTGCTGTAGTCTCTACCGGGTATCGAGTATATATGTTCATCCCATCTACACCTGGTACCCGGTGTATATTATGCTTTGCTCTGTTTTCAGTTGAGTTTGAATATAGATTTTGGCAGTGTCGCTGGAGTTGTCATAGGAACGCGATCTCTCTTTTTGATCCACCATGATGTGTTACGATATCTTGTCTTGTGCGCGTGTAAGCGGGGGGTTGATGTACTCGGGCACACGACGGAGGTATGGTCCATCGTAGATCGTGGAGATTGGTATTTGCGTTGTGCATGAGGGGTGAGCTACAGATGACCGCGAGGTATTATAGTTGGAATAATCGTTCGACTGAAGGGGAGGGGTGAACGAACACTCGGTGTACGTTGCAGCCAATGAGTTCGTGATGCCGTCGAAACCATGCAGGATGCGTGATGCAGGATTTTGACTTTGAGTTAATTGCTTGGTTGATTGACTCCGTATGATGAGCGGTTGCACCAAACTTGGTTTATGGTAGCAGTGCACCGCTTGCCAACTGATCTGTGATTTGACGCCCGAGTTCAAGGGCGACTGACCTTCCCGCGAACTGACATGTTTCCCGATACGTCATGCGACATAGTGACAACTGGATATGAAATGCGGTACATTTTCTGACATTGGTTGGCCATTATTACTGCTGCTTATATACGGAAGGAAACTTGGAACGATCGGTATTCTGGTGGAGTATCTCCGATTGTCTTGGTATACATGAAATCTACGAGTAGGTTGGGTAGTACCTCTCAAAGGGGTAATAGTTCTGGTGTTCAGCTAGAGTTAAGCGTGGGCACGGACTGCACACACAAGGCTGACTGGAGGTCTATCCCTAGTGGAGGTGTGATGTGTGCTGGTGCCTGTGTATCGTTTTTCTCTTGGATGTAGACACGCGTTACGCTTTCGTCTACACAGGCAGAGTGTGGTTAACAGGGAGTTTGAGATTGTCTACGTACCGTCAGCAGATCAGCATGCTGATGATCTTACCAAACCGTTACACACGCAGGCGTTATTGCCGTTTGCATGCCAGTGGGGAGTATCTAGTGGGCGGGCTATCAAAGTTCGATACGAGATTTTTTAGATTGTTGGTTCCTAGCAGAGAGTCGCGCTGTTGTTGTGCGCTGATAGACTATATACGACAGGGGGGTTGATGCCATCGGGCGATGCGATGTCTATTTGAAGACGGTGTTATTGTTTTTGGTTGAAGGGTTTTCCCAGCACTCTCGTTTTTTGTTATTTCTCTTCCCGTAGTTTTTGGAGAGAGATATATGTTGGAATTGATCCGGAGAGGTTTGAGTGCAGAATTGGCATTTCTTTCGTTGGTAGGATACACATGCATTAACATGCATTCCAATCAGTTGACAGGCTCAACAGTGAAAGAGGACACCGGTTGGAACGACATTTCACTGCACAAGTTCCTACCTACAATATGACTGGGTAGAATTTCCTAGAACAGCATTGATATTCAGAGTTGCCGCTTTTAACAATTATCTATTATGGAGATTCGGATTGCCGTTTTACCTTGGCAATGATTTATGATATAATTTGGGATGTGCGATTGTAACGTGGCAATCTGTGATACGTTGTTCGGGACACGTCGTATGGCGCATGAGTAGGGGGGTGGTTTGTTTTACTCGGCGGTTTCATACATGTCTACGGAGATTAGGGTTTTATATTGTGTGACGAGGCATTGTATTCCGGGATGATGTTTAGATGCTTCGGTACTTGTGGCGGCTTCCCCTGCGAGGGGCAGTCGATGATGGTAATGATACAACCCGGGGTTTGATGCAAGATACTGTCCGTATATATATATGTGAGTGGTGCAGCGGGTGACAATTAGGTGCGGCTCACATCCTGTGTGGTTTTTGTAGTGGGGACTCTGACAGCAACGATTGGCCCATCTGGTGTGTGTTTGGTACGGGTGTATATTATTTACTGCTCTATCTTCCACGATCATGGTATAGGCCACGCGTTTAACAAGCATACGCGTTCGGCAGCGGCGTACACAAACAGTTTCCCTTCAGTTCGTATTTCGTAGCCGTTGAAAGCTGAGTTATATTGCGATTTGAGAATGAACGTATAATGTTTCCGGCCATCTACAGCTTTGATTGGAGCTCAGATTGCGTTGCCGTCTGCGTGAAATCCTTGTGCAGGTGAAGGTCTCATGGCCCATTCTAGGCGATCTATCTTCACAGAGAGACAGAGCCGGAAGACATTAAACTACACGTTTTCCCGAACTTTCTAGGCTCGTTTACACTCATTGGTTTATAAGTACAGAGATGTCAGATAATCCTGTCTATATGAACCATTGTCAGGTGTTTGCCAAACATGAAAACCCAACGCATCTTCGCCACCGATTTGTTTCAGGTCAAATTTGGACAGTTACTAGAGTACAAACCTAGGAGTTCGGGTGGCCGCAGCTGTATCGATTTTCAATTTTTGCGTTGAATCGTGGTTTTGTATATTAGGCTGCCGTGCTTTTGTGGCGTGTTAGGCCGTAGTTCTATGCGAAGCAGTATAGAATAGTATCACCCCTAACACAATGTAGCTCTGGCACAGTTATATCAGTCCAAACTACAGCGATCCAGCCGTTGTTGGTGGACGCCCCGTGTAGGATCGTCTATTATTGGACGCACGGAGTGCCTTGTTCCGCTTCAATCACGTGTCGACAAAGCATGAACTATCCCGGATATTGTTGTCATGGTACCTCGACGCTCAATACAGCAGTTATTAGGCTTGTTTTCCAGGCCTTACTTGAACCAGTCGCAGGTCGAGATAGTGTGCCGTGTCTTGACTCGCTGTGAAGCCCGTAGCTATGACAGTGTTTTTGAGTTCGACGCTCATATCCCATTGACGTGTGACGTGTATATCAGCTCGGTGCTCTTGATGTACGCGACGATAGACACAATTCCCGCATGCCCGGTCGAGTTATAGTCTAAGACGAGAGGCAAGTGCTGAGTCGCTTTTAGGTGCACGCGTGTGTTCTTCAGAAATACCAAAAGGGCATACCAGGTACTGGTGATCCAAGGTCGGTGTCTTGGCTTTCTTTACTTAAAGGAAAAACTGAGGAACAGAAGGAGTGTCCGACATTATGCGTGTTCATCGCAGATTGACGTCTAAAAACACCAAGTCATGTGGCCGTTGTCTCCATGACCCCAACAACTACCTGGTATGTGCTACTGGTACCCTACCTGTTCCAAGAATGCTCTCCTAGTATACGGGGGTTCACATTTTAACCGAAATTTGGCAGGCCAGTTCAAATACTTGCGTACGTGCATTTACACTTTACACACACAGCACAACGTGGCTGCTTAATATTTATCACATATCAGCATGTCAAGCCATGTACCAGAGGCTACATACTGCTATGAGACACACTAGGCTTCGCTGCTGCTGGGTGTATTCGCTGGGCCAGATTATTGTGTTGCCGAGCAACGACTACATGGCTACTGACTACTCATACCTCTGTTGTAGATATCGAGGCGTCCTACGATAGAGGTGCACCTATTTTTTTCTGAGGCTCCTCACTTTAGGAGCTCTGTAGTTCACCCAAAAACTGATCTCGAGTCAACCAAAAGCGCCACCCGATTCAGAAACCCATGACCTAGGGATACAAAACAATCACATTGCAAAAACAGAATGACACCCTGACGATATTAGGATAAAAGAGCTCCGTCACTTAGAAACAAAAAGCCAAAAAGTGCTACCTCTATCGTAGCACGCGTCTATCCTGTTCAATATCTTCAACCACGCCTTGAGGGAGCCCCACGGCCGAACCGGGACCTGGCGATGCCGAACCCGCCCCTGTGAGAGACGAAGCTGTGGTATGTTCTGCTGGTTCCTTCACATTCGAAGAACGGCCAACCGAGAGGCGGCAGGGGTTCACGTTAGTCGAGATCGGCGAAATCGTCCTCTTGCTCCGGTGGCTGCTTGCAAACAACCCGACGAAATTCACTCCCAAACACAAAGCGGCTGTACCCGAGGAGGCGGCGGTGCTGGCGCGTGCCACCGAGGGAGAAGAGTGAGACGCATGCTACAGCAGCAGGGAGACATCTAATGCTTCTGAGGTGCCTAACCTGAGGAGCTCTACACCTCACGCAACAACCTGTTGATTTGGGATTTTCAGTATGACAATTTCGTATCAGTTTCGGACCGGTTCGGGCTATTGGCCTGTTATGGAATACCTAGTACTTGGCTGGCAATCTTCATGGTAGACTGTGAGCTCTTACGCACGAGCTCACTCCTCGACGGCAACTAATACAAGGACTTGAAACCTATCCCGCTTGGAGCTAACGAACACTCTAGAGAAGGACCAATCCGGTCTAGCCTCATGGGGCATCTACGAGTCCGCAGTATTGGAACAGGGCCATGCTCTCGAAGAAGCTGAAAGAACGAAAGCGCAGGCGATCGGAAGCAGTATGTCAAATCTCACAGAGAGCTTGGTGGGAAGGGCCGTGTTTTTGAAACTAGCCCTTTCGGAGACCAGCGGAGACGAGCAGCATGTCGCAAGGAGGGGTCCGGTGGGGAGAAGGAGAAAGCCACTGCTGGTATGGCAGAGAGAGATGCTGTACCGTCATCGTTGGAATTTTTCAATGATGGAAGACGGAGCACGGAGGGCAGCTTCGTAGACGAGTTGTCTTCTAACTTGAATGGCAGAATGTCTGCGGGGGTCGGTATTGTTGGGACGATCAAACTTGCTATATATAATAACCACCAACAAGTTCGGTCGTGAGACTTCATTTTGTCTTTGCGAGCTTGCATGCTGGAGGTACCATGCATGATTGGTTATGATAGATAGTGCACTCATACTGGTATATATACATGTGGCGAGGAGAGGCCCTGGTAGAGGACAAGGAGCCATGTATACGGTGGTGGAGTATCCCAGAGATGATGTTGTGGTGGCGACGTCGTTTTTAGGGAGTAGTTACATCTGTACAGCAGTAGTAGCTAAGCCCTAGGGTGGAGCACAACCGTAGGCAGGGAGCAGCAGCAGCTCATGTGGAGGAAGCATAACCTAGGATATCTCCACCGTATACAGCGGCCAGGGCACATCAGTAGCTATAAGCCCTATGGCGGAAGTACAGCCGTAGGCACCCCCGCCATGTGTTGAGAGCGGGGGAAAGTCGTACGACATTATTTACCGTACGCACTCAATTTTAGTGGTTATGGAGACAGCAGCTATGAGGTTATCGCTCGGCGAGGGTGCATGTCTGCATACAAATTCAGCGAGAAGCCGCACCGCCGCCAGCTGTGTGCACCCTACCGGGGGGTTTGTCAGGTGGGGAAAAATCGTGTGGCATAATAGCCACGTTCCTTCTGCTGCTTCTGCTGCTGTAAAGATTAGCGGTGGTAGGAAACGGACGTGGGGTAATCGTGGGTTGTCTGCATCAGTACCAAATAATGACGGGGTTTCATCCGAGCAACAAGTCGAAGGTGTTGGCTGCACGTACTCCATGAAAAGCAGCAGCGACAGCAGCAGCGGGGTCATGGAGAGGACAGATCTGGGTGGTTTGTCACCGGGAGCTTTATGCATGGTCCGGCAACATCTCGGGGCGGAGGGGACAGGTCTGGTCATCATGGTGGGATTTCGCAGGGATGGATTATTAATATATTTTGACGATGGATACACCTGTCGATTGAAATTGTGATCTTTTGGTCGAATGTGAGGTTAATTTATTCTCGGCCAGGGTAGAAAAACCGTAGATAGTAGACGATATATCATCTGCGATATATTCTGGATGGTATACGTAGTCTTTTTCGCCTGGTAGCTTTGAAATGTGTTTTCATTATCAAATCAAACAGTCTTTGTAAATCCAAAAACCAAGCTCGTAGTGTTTTTCTGGTGTAGACAGGACCAGAAGGGGCCTGTTGGAAATTAATTATATATTCTTGGCGGTTCGGAGAAATACGGGTACGTAGGTGCACCATTGAGAGGTGTATTGCTGGTATTGGCGATGGCCTTTGTCGCCTGGTAGCTTTGAAATGTATTTTCATCATCAAGTCAAACTGTCTTTGTAAATCTTAAAACACTGCGATGTTTTCTGGTGTAGACAGGACCAGAAGGGTCCTGGTGGAAAATCAAATATATTTCTTAGCGGTCTGGAGAAGTAAGGGTACGTAGGTACACCAGTGAGAGGTGTGTAGCTGGTATTGGCGGTAGCTACTGATTCCATTGAATTTTGCGGGTATGTTTTGTTTTTGACAGTAGTCTACTGATTGAAAAATACGGGAAGGTGAGCGTATTCATGGCTGATTGGTTGTTCTACCGACAGTATAATTTTGCGAAGACTTGTCCGCGGGGATTGGGTACACTGGCTTATGGGTTTTGCTGGTACCTCTTGTTTGTGGCTGCCTACGTATTTGCGTTGACGAGATGGGAAGGGGCATCCTTGTGACCGTGCAGGACATACTGTTCTCAAACCGAGAGAGGGGGTGCAACGTCATGATTAATCGTTGAATTGCCTATGTTTTTATTTTTTCGAACTTGATGGATGGTTGCAATCTTGTTTGAGAATTCGAAAGATGAGATATTTCGAGGATTCTATTTAAGTCACAGGCACGGTGTTTTTTTCAGTTGTTTTGCAATGAAACGGGGTGGCCTGTGGATGGCCAGATATTTTTTTATTATCCTGGAGGACGTAGGGTACTTTTAGCGTTGGATAAGTTCCATGTTTGCGGAAAATAATGTACCTGATATGCTGTATTGGTTTACTGTTGTGATCTGTGTGTCTATGGCAGTAGTAGGGGACAAAGGGGTGACCTCGCGATCTCTGGCATATTATTTGTCGCAATAGTTATTGGCCTGAAGGCGCGGCTGTTGTACTCTCTTCTTGTGGTTACCATAGTTGTGAGCGGGAGTATAGAAGAGATTCTCGCTCATGAGGATGAGTTTCCTCTTGCCATTTTGTTGTTTTAGGTTATAGAATTGAGTATATTGTTGATTCGTCACTGCCTTGTGAAGAATCCGGGAGGGCGTTGTTTCGGGATTTTCAGTTTGACATAAACGTATCAGTTTTGCGCCGGTTCGGGCTATTGGCCTACCTAGCACTTGGCTGGCCATCTTCATGGTAGACTGTGAGCTCTTACGTACGAGCTCACTCCTCGACTTGCCTCTACCCTGTTGGGAGACTAATTCAATGCCTTGAAATATATCCCGCTTAGAGCTGAACACAAACGACTGTGAGAAAACATGTACCTTACACGCAACCCGGTAAGCAATCTCGTGGGCTACGAAAACAACGAACAACACACTGAACCACGACACGGGTCCCAAGCTACTGGCTAGTTCCTGAGTTGAGGAGCCCCGCGAGTCAGAATCATTTGGAACCAAACGGATATACCCGCCCTGCCGTAACGTGGCTCAGGAATTGCTCTCCCGTGGCGCCCGGAGGACGATTACACCTCCCCTGTGCACTTCGACATTGCCAATGCCGGCAGCGATCTATCGAGTCCTAGAAAGGACGGTCAGAGATGTGCACACCTCCAATCTATCATCCACACCAGACAGAAAATCAAAATTATACCTAGTTTTTATGGTGTAGGAACACTTCTCAAATCGGTTTTTAACCCTACGGCTGGTAGAAGTAACCGTGCCTAGAGTCTCTACAGGAACCCTGAAATATCATCAATGATTTCGCTACATCTTCGTTGGATCAGTCCCACGTAGAGCAGTCACTACAGAGGAGACGAGGTTTGCTGCTGCATCAACTGCGGGCCAGAGTATAGCAGCATCTTTCAAACTGTTCGTATACAAACGAAACACCTGGCACCACACGGTTAGGACCTGAGTTTTTGAACAGTGAAACTCGATATGTACACGTGTTGATCACGCTCCCACCGAAAACATGCAAACGATAGAAATTCCCTCAACATACGTTGGAGGTGGCCTAGACCGTAATAGAGCGTCTTCTACCACGATGTCACTCACATAACACACATCCATCCCCATCAGTATATATATATGCGACTCCCACAAAACGAGCATTATCCTTCGCGATGTCAACACCGACTTCGATGGTGAAATTGTCGGTTGTACGCATAATACATAGAACGCCTGCCATGTCTAACCATCGCCCATTCCGATACAAACAACGGCCAGGATCCTGCCGCTACTTCGTATATGTATACTTCGTATGTGCGCCGTGTACTTGGTGTGTTTATGGTTCCGTTTACGTTCTATATCAACTCGCGGGAGTGTTTAGACTCAACGATCTTCTGAACAAGCGTGTCTTTCTTCCCTCCCCACCCGGTACCTGTTTCCATGTTTATCGCGCACAGGGTTCAGCGTTCTCAATGCTCGTCAATATGCATCAGATCTTGCAAACTCGCCCTCTCACGCTTTCAGCTACACGAGAAAAATGCAGGTATGATAGACCTGTTTTGTTGCTCAACCCGCCGAGTGTCGAACACAGGCCTCCATACTAGCAGAGGGGACAGTGTAACCTTTTCAGCTACTTGCCACCCTATGGATTGGCCAAACGTTCCACAAGTTGCCGGCAACAAACTCGAAGACGCAAAGTGTACATCGCGAAAACCCTCCACCCAAAGTGTTCATGCCGATGAATCACGTGGCTGCGACACACACGTCATCATCGGGAAAGCCAATCAGGGTAGTTCCCTCTTCAACGTCGCCCACGGTGCAGTTGTCGTCGGTCTGTGCGGGAACGAACGACATACGTTGTAGCGGACCGACGAGTGTTTGTGATAAATCAATATCAGTAGTGTTGGAGTATCGTTCAAGTTTACCTAAGTTGTCACGTCGTGCGGGCGCAAACCATGCACACGAGAGGGCACAATACTCTTGCACAAGCGCAGGAAGCACATATATGATATATGTACATACAGGTGTAGCATTCTACATACCTGTTGTCTACGACGCGTGCGTAAAGCAGAGAAAGCCATAGACTACCATTAAAATATGCAGTCTCGTATGGATGCGCATCGAAGATGCCTGACGGGTAGCACCATGCCTCTGCAGCATTGAACACCATGCGACACCAAACAACCCGTCGTACGATAGACGGAATCCCAACGTACCCCGAACTCGGTGTCGACGGTGTTGTCCGCGAAGCTCACAGCGGACGGCTTCTGGAAGGTAAGCGAGCCGAAGCCAGACTCGACTACCTCACCACTACGCAAGGAACGCAAAGGCACGAGCGCGGGGGGGAGCACGTGTGTCACAGGTTAAATTCCATTGTAACGTGCCCTGGCTGGCAGAAACGTGTGGGTGGAGATTGCTTCTTCGTATCCCATGCGTAGGTTAACGCACGAAAGAGCCCGAAAGCGGGGCCAGTCCCCGTCCAACAGGTGACTCCAAAACATTTTCATGGAATTCAGATCGTCTGACGATGATATCCCTCAAGTCGTCTGGTAAGGACTGGTCTCAGAACGATGACCGGTGACGGCATTCGGAGGCCAGCGCGGAGCTGCTGTTGGACAGCTCGACTTGTACAGGCCATTACGTGTAAGACGGTGATGTCTTGAAGTTGTAGGTGACGCTCGCGGGCTGAGATATGGTGTGTCATTATGAACTGACGAGAGTTGAGGTGCAAAGGGTAAACAGAAAGTGACCCTCGAGAGGTGCGCAAGCCCTTCCATTCCTCTGATCTGCGAGCAACTTGCTCGCTACAACTTCTCGCTGCACCCGAACGGTCAACCGCCAATCCAACTGTATCACAATTCGTTTGCGGCACAATGGTTCGTTGAAAAGTAACTCATGCAAGTTAAAAGTTCACTGCTAAGAGAACACACAATCATTATATAACTATACTAGGTAGAAAATCAATACGGTCTGCTGCAGAGCATCGATCCAATAGGCAACCCACTGCCGAGGGGTACCAATGTCTTGAGCGTGCGCCGCCTTGAAATATGTCAATGCTGATACTTCCGAAGTGAGACACTCACGTTCTGAAATTCCTCCGAACGAGGACAGCAAAGGCGCCACCTGAGTCGGCACTGTTTCCGTTGAACGTCGCCGCCTTCCGGAACCTATCACGCATGAGAAACACGATTAAACGGCAATCGATTAGCTGGCCTAGGGTGACTTTGTCATGGTACTTGCGACAACTGTGCGAACCTCTGTAGACCAAGGCCAATTTTGTGTTCCCACTGCGCCTTGCGCCAAGGTAATATGCCGACGCCCTACTGTTTTGTATGCATACTCGGCGCTTGGTGCCAATGAATATTTGACGGGCAAAGTGAACCCTAACCCTTCTCCTTGAACGAAGCGATGAGTAAACCTAATTGAAGGAAATCACCAAGAGGTGTTAAAGGGACGCATATATTACATACCTAATCACTCTTCGTATTCCGATCATACCGCATGTAGAGCTAAAAATGTAAACATCGCGGCAATGGATCCCCGAACCGACCCCCTAATGCAATACGGACGCATCGGTTAGGTCCCCCACAGAGAATGAAACGCTTCCCGCCCCCTGCTTAAATACCGGTGCGCGGTCAACATCAACCCCCCGCCTGCAATTGACGGAACAAATCCCTACGTACAGCATACCAATATTTGAAATACACTATAGTCCTAAAATAGCATCGCTGTCCAAATTAACGATCCCAGCACTCACGTGACGTCTCCACCGTCAACAGCGATTCCACCACCGAAGCCCGTGGCATCGTTGTTATTGAACTCCACGGCGCGTCGGAAGCTGCAACCACACACAAAAAACATGTCAAGGATTCGGCGTGTCACACGCGAATATGTTAATATCAGGGCGGAGTATGGCTAGCCAGGGGGGCGTGTTATTACGGTGCCATTATTGTGTGGCATGGATGTATTCCCGGGCGATAAGGCCACCACGTGATAATGGCATGGACGTCCACTGCTGTTAACAGCAGAGCCCTGCTGCGCAGTGTTCCCTGGATTGGCGTCCAATTGAAGCTTCCGCCAGCGCATTCCGTATTCCTGCGCTACGGCAACGCTACGATCAAGACACAGTTGACTTTTTAGGGAAAACCAAAAACGGAGGATGTGCTGATACATGCGTGTCGTGCCAAAAGCAAACGCGAGATGGACGTGCGTTGAAACGGGTTGCACTCACGTCATGGATCCAACTTCGTTCAGAACAGCGCCACCGTTTCCGCGGCCATTGGTGTCACTGAAGCTCGCCTTTTTGTGGAAACTACGGGGTAGGCACAGCAGAGTTACAGGGTGGCAGTGTGAGATCGTGGAATGAAACTTCACGGGCTATGGACCAATTGAAAGGGTACGGGTGTCTACGCGTATGGCACCAACAAACGAAAGGGCCATGTCACGCCAAATTCCAGGACCAACCTTATACTCACCTGTCATAATACGGGGGGCGGGGGCTATTTTATCTGTTCCTTGCCTTTGTCACCTTGCCTTAGTCGTTTTGACCATTGACCATGCATCCCTTTATAGACGGAGCACCGTTGTAGTAGGGCGAATTACAACATGGCAGCTTGAAGCTATTGAAGCCATGGGACACGCTCAAACCGCGCTATCCGAGGAGTCACTGCCAAAGCCCACCAGACAGTGCGATGTATCACACCCAGTACAAGGTCAAATACATGGTTCGTCCTCCTCTACACCGTTGTTGGGTGGCACAGTCTACCGCAAGCAACACCAGTGACGTTTTTCTTCGAATGGTCGACTCGTGAGGTGGGTAATCTAAGCAAGGATCACGGCTCACTTCATGATCCCGGCGTTATACACCGGCGAGCCTTCGGCGCCCCTGCATCTGGTGTTGCTGAACGTCGCTTCACCTCGGAAACTGAACAAGGTATGAAAGCGTCCCACACGATTGTAAAACAGACGGCAAGGCTTCATGTCAGAAAATGAGCGCACGGGTCCGCCAGATAAGCATACCGTCCCCAATGGGAGAGCGAGGTGGCGGTTAGTTGCACACATACCTGGTATATCTTACGTCGAGCTGCTGCTGAGGGAATTTGTAAGTCTTTGGTTGTGCTAACAAGGTCTCTCTCTAAACGTGAATGGGCGGTACATGCTTTAAACAGGTGCTGTGCTGGATGATTTAAGGTGCAAGCTTGGGCGGCAGAAGCACTCACAAAGGTACGTCAAAAACGGCGTTCGAATGTATCTGGTAAAGCTAAAGAGGGCGTATTTTCGTTATCTCGAGACGTACCAGTGGCTGTCTCTCAAGGATACTTAAGGACACCCTAGTTTTACCGGTGTTTATGTGGGCGAGAATGAAGGCAGCGGTATGAAGGAAGCAGAGCCTGTTCCATTACACTATTCAGGTACTATTGCATTTCGTATACTGAGTGACCTGCGGCCCAGCTTCTCTAGAAGGACGGGAAAACGCTCAAACCAACCCCGGCAGACAAGGTGAAACCAAATACAGCATGGAACCTAGCACAAAACATGAAGTATTAAGGCTGCAACCCCGTAGACGTAAACGACAGATGGAGAGCAGTGAAAATGTCAAATTGTCAACTTTCCATCAGGCAATAAACAAATATGTTGGCACCTCATTTTGGAGGTGGAGTCATTCTGAATGTCACATCCATTGAAGCCTTCCAGTTGGCTTCCGTTGTCGTCGAACGTCGCGGCCGCTGAGAACCTGACATAAACCACAACCAGTGACAAAGGTTTGAGTGTCATCCGGCGATAGTCCTGCAAACAAGGGTGACAATGCTGAAACAAAAGGAATATGTGACGGGATCTGTGCTGTTGATCAACCGCAAGTACAACGATGAAGTCGACGGAAAATAATACCATGCACACTGACCTCACGAATCCACCGCCCACGTTATCGACACCGATACCATCGTTTCCTCTGAACGTCGCGTCGCCGCGGAACCTGCCAAGTCAAAGACACGATCGCAGGAGAGGTTG